>JAUJYZ010000595.1:0-82859 GCA_033675265.1 Actinostola sp. cb2023 | reverse complement strand
ACTAAATCCATCACGTGCTGTCACCTTTTTTTTTTTTTTTTTTTTTTTTTGAAAAAAACAAAATTTAAATAATTTATTAACCCGTAAGGACTGCTTATTAGTATTCCTTTATAAAAGCAGTCTAATAAGGAGGATGGGCAGTATATATATACAGCCATCCTCATTAGTATTCTTTTATATAAAGAAATTAATAAGGGAAGGTATCATATTGGTGTCGTATCATTGACCTCCCTGTTCCATGTACGGGACGACATATATGTTGTCCGGAAAGATCGCTCCTTGGTCACACTTTCGGGACCGTTGTTCAAATGTGGATATTTTTGAGAGTATTAGTAATATCGGTGCGCATGTGTGAGGCGTTAGAACATGTTAGAAGCAACAGCACATGGGCAATTATGTCTGCGCATGCGTGAAAATGCCAAACATGAACACAAAGACCCTCTGACACGCGCATATATCCCGCGCCATCCCGCGCTAATTTAAATACCAGGAATAACAAAACAAGATGGCGGAGTTATTTCTCATATATTTATTTATTAACTTGTCTATATGAACATATGCAACTCTAAATGATGGATTCTATTTTATCAATGCTGAAGGCATACTGCAGTGGTCATAACCAGTATTTACGATGTATTATGAGTTGCATATTGCAAGGGAGGGAGGTCCAGACATGACAAGCTAAACTGACAATGCTTGCCGTCTTCGCCGTTGTACATGCACTTTGAACATTTCATATCAGGAGCTATGCATTTTTTTGAAAGTCATTTATTGTGATGAATGGAATGACTATTGAATAATCTTCGCCTCCGTAACATTAAGCAGTTTGGGGGGTCGGTAGAAATCGAAAGATAATTTGACTTGAATGCTTGGAGTCAGGGGCGGATCCAGGTTTTTGTCAAAAACAGGGGGTTGTGTTGCGGCCGTTTTGTTGTGTGAGCGTCAAGCGCGAAATACTAGGGGGGTGTGGGGGCATGCTCCCCCAGAAAATTTGAAATCTACAAGCTCTAAAATGCAATTTTTCGAGATCTGGAGTTGTTTTATTAACACAAACAAAACTCAATTTTTCAGTAAAATTTTTGAGTTTATTGGACATCCAACAAAGATGCTTGGAAGAGTCTTCTTGGGTGAGCTTTCAAGTAGTATGAAGGCTTCACATACGTTTTTGACGCTAAAAACGGCAGGTTCTTTCTGTTATCAGTCAAACCGGCATCGAAGTCGAACGGTCGTGTAAACAGTATGAATGAATTATATTATTCTTACAAGGGAGAGAGCTGAAAGTGCAAGAGAGAACTACGGGACAGACATATCTATACAAGCGGTATTAAAAAAAAATATCCATAGGGGGGGTTGCAACCCCCAGAACCCACCCCCTGGATCCGCCCCTGTTGGAGTCCACATTTCTGCTCGTCGCGAAGTCCCGTAAATGGTAAGCAAAAAACTATTGCAATGCAAAACAGTGGAACAAAGTTTTAATTTTCTAAAGGGAACCCCGATTGTTAAAACAACTTGCCTTTAAAATGTTTTGGCTGGTAATATACCCTGGATTGAAAATTCGAAGAAATAAACTCCAAAATATTTTTAGTTTATTTTTAAAATCGCGTGCGAGTGCGAGTAGGAGCCATTTTGAGCTTTGAATTTCGCGGGGGCCGCCATCTTGTAAGGTTCGCAATGCATTCTGGGGTTGATGACGTTTTACGGTTGCAAGCGTTGAAGGCCTGGTGGTGTTTGTATACATACAATCCCTTCTAAACTAGAGAGGTCGAGAGTCTGTACGCCGAAAGTTTGTTGATAATGGACCAAAATACAGCCATTCCAGTTCGAGCCAGAATACTCTACAGATGAGGAAGAATTCGACTACCTGTATCATCGCAATCGAGCACCGAAACCACAGAACAAGTCGAAAAGAGTCAGTCGATTAGGTGAGCGATCGTGGTGCCAATGTGGGAGGCTGTGCTGCTATGCCAACAGAGAAAGAGTGTGTTTGCTGTAAGGAACTTCGCTTTCTATTACCAGTTATTGAAGGTAAGCTTATATGTAACTTGTAGAATTATAATTTTTAAAGTGATGTGATGATCTTTTATTGTGTTGTTTTGAAACGAGCATTTTTGATCAACAAACCATTCAATCGTTTACCTTCGACTTCGAGTAACTTGCTTCTTCAATTCACAATTTTTAGCAATAAAGCTTATATTCGCACAAAGCCTGCTAAGCATATTGTATGATATGAAGTGGACTCTCTGTCTCTTTACTGACCCAAAACTACTGCAATTGGATCTAATAGTAGTATATTTTTTTTTATAAAGATTTGCCATGTGTTACAAGTCACAGTAGTTTTGAGGCAGTATGCCTCAATCGAGATGTGCTTTGGACATCACTGGTAAGCCTCCATGACAGAGAAAGTGCTGGTCTACCAGACCGAAACAATGTCAGGAACAGGTGAGATGATTAATAATAATAATATTTATTATATAGCACTGAGTATAGAATATTAGATTACATATACAATACAGTATATTGATCAATTACTTTACAAATATAAGAAAAAATTCAGTTGAATCAGTAAATACTGTATATATGTTATTTTGATAACATATTATCTTATTTGTTTGCTTATGTTGTTGTTCATTTTGCCTTCAGGTCTTACAGATATGCTTCATATCGGCAGTTTACCTGGTGGATTCATGGCTGGTTGGGGGAAAAGATCCACCGAGTAATTCCATCATGTGCAGTTTCAATGATTAGAAGTGTATTTCCAGAGGATGATGGTGTGTACGTTGGATACAAAGAGGGAGATGATGATGATGAAGATGACATGGCAATTGAAGTTGAAGAAGCATGGAGAGACTTCCTTGATTTATGAGTTATATGTATGCTATGTAGAAGCTATATTATTATGTTATTGTATGTAAAAATTATTTTTTTTGTATAGATTGCAGACAAAATAATTAATAATCAGCTTTATTAAAAACATTCTGATTAGTAATAGGTATCATATGAGAATGAGTGATGTTTGAAAATATGTACATATAATTAATTAGCAATAAATACCTTCACAAAGATTGTAACATTCATATTTGTAAATAATAAAATTATTATATATCAGTTAGCATGTGGTTTATTTACAGTTATTATTTGACCCACAAATGTCCAGGTTTATTGGAATCACTAATGTGAATGATCAAACAATAATATACTGAATGAATCTGTTGATCAACTTCATCAAGAATAAAAATATTAATTGTTACTTATTATTATTAGAGAACAAACACTAAAAGCATGCAATACTTTGCACTAGTGCTATATATAAAATGAATAGCATAATAATTTAGCACTATTTATGTTGCATGCTTTCAGTGTTTGCATGTACTCTATTATTGGTGATCTAATGAAAACGTGAATATTGCAGTCTTCTCAAAATAATTTCATCCCTTGATGGTCTTTCTTGGGGAGCCATGATGTGAGTTCTGTCCTTCTTTACTACTTCTGGGTAGTCCTGGCTATCAGCAAGAGTTAGAACATCTGCCACCATCTCCCTCATGTAGTCATAGCTTTTGTTCTCAAGTACTGGGCGTGCTCTAAATCCCTTGTGGACTTTACTCCATGATATTCTGTATCGTGGCTCACCTTGGGACTCTCCATCTTGATAGACTGCCTGATAATATTCAATAAGATATGTATTAAATTAAGTAATGTTCAACACTCATGACCTTTTAATTATTATATTGTGGGGATGGGAATATCATTTGATACATGTACAAAACATATACAGGAAATTATGAAAATAATATTACACAACATTGAATAAATAATTTATTTAGAAAAAATCTTACCTGTTGTCTATTAGCATTCTTGTTGTGGTCAAGCGAAGCAAGCATGGTTCCATAGGTCATCACTTCATGTGAAAAATGGGTCAGCTTGGGCAAATATTTGAGGTACATTGAGTGATATACCTCTAATGATGTTGTGTGAACACATTTGGTTAAATGAGCTATGTCCTTTATCAACAGTTTGTCCTTGACTATGGCAACCAATGCTTTATGAGGTGGGGAACCAGGTTCAAGCCAAATCTTCTTGCGTTCTTGTCGTGCATCTAGGGGTTCATGCGCACACTTGTGGTAGTGCCTGTTTCCAGGCCAGTCGTGTCTGTTGACCACATGGTGAATAGTTGATATCCACTTTTCCCTTAGCACTTCAGCATCAGTGTCACATGTCATGGCACTCCACCACAGATGGTTAACAATAGATGGTATCCAATTTGCCAAGCTTTCGCAGTCTTTCCTCTTAGCTGCCAATCCAAGTTTCTTAGAAACTGATTTCGCCAAATGCCATGGATCAAACTGGTGGTCTTTGTTGACATGATTTACCCTCATCTCCTTTCTGATTTGAGGATGCCTATCGGTAGATATGATTGATGGCTCAACTCCATTAGCTTCAACATTTTGTAGTGCTTCCCGAAAACCTTTGATTTCCATGACGTTTGCACTTGTCACCTGGGAGACACTTATGACTTTAAAGTCCACTACTTTCTGGCTCTCTACCTCTAACAGTGTATATGTACAGTACTTGGCACAATGACCAGGAGAGTCACATCGTCCATCACCAGCTAGAGCAATACCAACATCTCTGGACTTTAGGTCTTCAAACACAGTACTTTGTTCTTGCTCCCAAGTGTTCTTGACAACTGGAAAGACATACTTCTTTCTCAGATTGGTGTAAGTGTCTTCACTTATTGTTTTGAGGTTAGCGTTGGCTGAAAAACGCTCAAATTTAGCAAAGTGAATGCCACTGAAGAATATTGCAGCAGACAGGAGTAGGTTACCTGCTCCTTTGGTACCAGCAAGGGAAGGTTGGGACTGCCATCTATAACTGCAGCCATTGATACAATTCATTCCAAGAGTCAACTGGGAGCCTTCATTTTTTACTTCATTCATGTCCTCTTGAATAATAGGTGAGCCACACTTCGCACAGAAATGAAGAAGTTCTCTCAATTGTTCCTCAAAAACAAGAAAAACTCTTTGCTTGCCGAGGCTTACACAATGATTTTCTCTTTCATCTACATGTGTTGAGTCAATGGTGCTTTGAGAACTACATGTAGCCTCATTCTCAGACATATGGTACTCTGTACTCTGACTTGACTCTGAAGATTGTGTTAATGGTAAAATAATCTCCATGGCTGCTTCTTGGTCAATATAAATGTTGCTATCAATAACAGTGTCTGTTGGTTGGTCATCGTCACTACCAGAGAAGAGCTCAAACTGTGAGTCATACTCCTCATCATTTTCACTATCATTCTCTTCAGACTGTTCATCTACATGTAACTGTTTCGTGGATTCTTCGCCTCTAACTGAATACATGTGATCCAGTAAAACAATTTCAGATACATCCTCTGGGAACTGTACTCCAGCATCACATGATTTGGTCACAAGTTCTTCCAAGTTGCAAGCTTCAAGACATACAAGGTCTGTCTGAGTCCCAATGTCACGAAACTTTGGGATTAACTCAGATGGTTCTAGCACAGTCAGATGTTCGACAGATTCTTCTTCTTGAATTAGATGTTGATCTTCGATGTTTAAAGTATCTGAATGTTCAGGGATAGGCGTTGGATCGTCAGATTTGGTGGACAAAGCAACAACAAGAGTGTCTCGTCTCTGGCGTCGTTCGGCACGCTTTTCGCTCGATCGTCGTGGACACTTCACTGGTTTATGAGTGAATATTGTCGGCGAAGCATCTTCCTTTAGTTTTCTCTTCCACCTACAAGTTCCATTGAGCTCTCTCTGCAGATTTGTAGTCAAATCAAAGGCTTCTTCGCTAAAGTGCTGTGAACATAATCGTGGATCTTTTGGCAGCCTTGTCCGTCCAACAACTTGTTCCCACTGCCGTCTTCTTACTTTGTCTTTCGGGAAACTGTGGAGACTTACAGTTGAATCCTTGTTTCCTTTTGATTGGAAATTACAGTTGAATGCTACACAATGAGGCATTGAGCCTCTGAAGTAAAACGAAGTCTTGATATTTATATACTTTTAGAGAGTTAAAACGATCGAACTATTGTATCTGTGTAGTGAAACTATGTATACAAACAACCAGGCCTTCAACGCTTGCAACCGTAAAACGTCATCAACCCAGAATGCATTGCGAACCTTACAAGATGGCGGCCCCCGCGAAATTCAAAGCTCAAAATGGCTCCTACTCGCACGCGATTTTAAAAATAACTAAAAATATTTTGGAGTTTATTTCTTCGAATTTTCAATCCAGGGTATATTACCAACATTTTAAAGGCAAGTTGTTTTAACAATCGGGGTTCCCTTTAACAACTAATTTTTCTGCAAAGTCTGTTCTCTCATTTATACTTTCAAAGACTTAGAATAAGGAAATAGACGAAGATATGATAGAACCATGGCTTCGAGAAGTAACACAAAACATCAATTCCGCCATTACACCGAGTATAGGGTGAGAAGAATCTATTAAATCTGACAGCTATACATTTTTTGAAGCCCCATTCTCTATAAAAACTGAAATTATATAAAGGAATGAATGCTGTGGTATTTATCTCCAACTTGGGGGTCGGTAAAAAATTCAAGAAATATCTCGTTAAAGTTCGACCTAAATTGAACACTTCTACATATTCACCGGGCCATAGCTCAAAATCGAGTCCACCTGAAAGACCATTTCATGAAAATTCTAAAAGTTTACTGTCATCACAATTACTAAACGTTAATCCAGTGCTGTAGAATACTTGATTGTAGAAATAATTAACGCTGAACATCCAACTCCAAACACCACAGTCGCATTTAAATGTAAAATATCTCGCCATCAAAAGAAATAACAGCGGCCAAAGATATACCCAGAGGAAGAAGTGTTTATCGTCTTTAAAAATGAGTAAATTTTCATGACGCTTAAACTTTAGAAACGCGTAGATCTCCTACAAAATATCCTTAAAATGAGCTATCGAGCTGTAAAATGGTTCAGACGTCACTGGTCAATGCTGTGTTGGCGCATGCGCAGACAAAATACCCATATGCTAGAAGCAACACGATACTGCTATGTTTGTGTTTTCTGTTGTTGTTTTTTACTGAAGCTGTCCAATAAACTCGCAGATCGTATTTTATCGGGTCTAAAACCACTAGTCTTCTGCTTCGCCTCGTGGTTTTATACCCGATAAAACACTCCTGCTCGTTTATTTAAAAACAGTACATCAACAGTTGAAGATCAAATCTTTATTATCAGAACAACCATAATTCACAATCAGTGCATTCAATAGGGATTCATTGTGTTATTTATTTTCTTCATAGACAAACCAAAGATTGACATTGCTTCTTCATCTAATAACATCAAGTCATGGAATGGACACACAATAACTCTAAGGTGTAAATGGTCTAGTGCACTCCCTAATCCAGACTTTACCTGGTACAAACCCAATGGTGACCGTATCACTTCTAATGTACGCAGTATTACTAGTGGTAGTGAGGTGATGGTAGTGACAGGACAAGACAGTGGTGACTATGGACTTTATAGATGCATAGCAACCAATGTTGTTGGTAGTGACCAGCACGACATTACTGTTACTCAGTTGTGTAAGTTAATATATGATAAAATATTTACTGTGACAAACTTAAAGGAGCCGACCCACCCAAACTGCTTTGCGCGAGTGTCCGCCATTTTCTATGCCGTCGAAATTCAAGAGTTTTTTGACAGTTGTATTCAACCCGTGTAAATCTGAAACATCGTTGTTTTTATAGCACCAAAGAACGTCAATTCTTGCTTCTGTATCTTTAATCTATCAATTATACTTTACATAGTCTTTAGTATTTTTATGATTAATCGTATATAATTTTGTAATTATATTTTTATATTATTAATACCAGCTGTTCTTTTTAGTTCAGCTGATTGGTTTTGATAAATAAAGCTATTATTATTATTATTATTATTATTATTATTATTATTATTATTATTATTATTACTCGGGCTTTCCTGTGGAATGCCCGAGTTTAAAATTGGGCTTCGTTTTTCTTTTTCTTTTCGTTGGGTCACAAAAAGCAGTCTAGCAAGTAAAGCGCATGCGTGGAGATACTAAGGCGCATGCGTCGAGTGAGCATCTGAACACATGGTTGGAGGTAATGGCGACCAAGTTGTCCGAGACGTCGTTGTCGAATTCAAGAGTAAATATGTTTTCTAATACGCTCAAACTACATACAAAATTCGTGGCAGACCCACACCAAAAGATGTCGAGTGTTTTCGGAATGGGTCGGTCCGCGAAATTTACGAGAGATCAATTTTAATACGAGCGAACATTTAAGCTTATGAGTGAACCTTCCATCGAGAAACATGTTATAAGCTTATATCAAATGAACTATCTAATGAGTAATGTAAGCTTAAAACATCGAAAAGCATCGTCGAGTATCTAGACGTGATCGTGAACCAAGTAGAATACTTTGGAACGTCTGAAGAACAAGAGCAGAAAGGTTAGAGATTTTGTTTACCAACGTATTCGTTCAATTATACCCAAGTCATCTGAATTGTAAGCTTATTGTTATGTGAAAGCTAGAAAACAACCAAATAAAGCACAGTTTTTACTTAAATTCTCTGAGAAACTTAATCATCGTATGATAAAGGTAAAACGTAGAGCTTGTCAGTATTTGTCATTGTTTTCAAGTAATAAATTGATAAGTCTTTACAAGACTCAAAGCCATGCAGCAAATTATTGTGAATTTAAATTGAGTAGAGATATAGAAAAGAATCCTGGTCCTACTTCAGTGTATATTGATTCTAGAAAGACAATTCCAGCACCATATAGTCAAGGTTATGAGTTTGTATTTGGACAAAATGCAGGACAACAATGTGTTGCAATGAGTTTGTGTTCTTTGATTTACTATAACAAAGATGGAACAATTCTGCCAATCAGAGAATCAGTTATATTCAAGTTTGTCTCAACTAGCTAGACAGTCCTATTTAATGCTAACAGAATTACCAACAATGTTAAATGTGTTTGATACTAACTATCAACTGCACTACTAACAGTGAAAGCTACACTGGTACTGTGCATCAAGAAACTGCAATACAGGGCTATCAATTTTGTAGTTCTTTCCAAAGAGCCTTTGAATCACTGATATCTGAAGACTTTAAATATTAACAGTTGGGTGCTTTGCTGTTGCTATTTATTGTAATGGTGACATGGGATTTAAAATATTTGATTCTCATGCAAGAGATTTATATGGTAGAGGGCATCCCCAAGGTACAACTGTACATGTGTCCTTCTGGAAGTATCATCATTGAATTACTTGGTGCAATATTTTAAGAGTATACATAACAATGACATGTTTGAGGTAAAAGGGGTGAAAATCAATGAAGTTCAAAATAGCATAAAATAATTGTCAAAACACTGTGTGAAATCACCGAGTTCAATCAAAGTTGTGCTGTGGCCATCTACTCTATCTGTTACTCTATAATAAAATCATCTAGCTATTGGAATTCTAACACTTTATCTAGTATTGTAAACTATGGCAAAAGGCTGTGTGATATTCTATCTTTAGAAGAAAAATTTTCAACTGATGATTTACCCAAATCCATTGATGTTTTTGGAACTGAAGTAAGTTTACATGTTTTAACTGAGATGTGTGAAGTATTGTCTGATTCATTACAAAATAAATCAATACTTGAAGATGCTATTTCAAATAATGAATGCACAGGGTTTTTGATGTGGTTTGAGTCTTATTGTATCAGTTGTATCTTTAAATCCACAAAAAGGTCAAAGTATGTTTATTCTTTGTTGGTTTACAATACATATAGAATATATCATTAATAAATTGTTCTCGAGTTGTTTCAAATACAAAAAAGCAAGCAAAAATTTAAATCGCAGTTATAGACAAGCCCGAGTTCACGCAGTTATGCGTCTAGTTATTATTATTATTATTATTATTATTATTATTATTATATTTTGTTATTATTATTATTATTATTATTATTATTATTATCTCTGTACCAAGCAGTTATTTTCGTCAAGAGAGCGATCGTTTGGAAGGAATTATCACAAATTATATGTGATAATAATTTACACTTTTATGCTCGAACACATTCGATGTAAAAAATAGGAGAAGCGCGCAAAGCAATGTGCTTATTATGAAGTAATTGGTACACTTGGCGTAAGGTGTGCAGTATGTTTATTTTGCTAATGGACACCTGTGGTCAGGGAGTGTGACCAAGAGGAACAAGAAAAAAAGTAGTTTATTTAATATGCATGCAAGGAATTATATATAAGGATTGTTAAATGTTATTTTGTTTAATGTGAGACATGAATGTAATAGCGAGGCCTTCTCTTGGATAGCATTACTAATAGATGTTTGTGGATATATAATCTTCAGATTCTTGTAGCTTCAAACTTGACAGTGTTCATCAATGTGTCTTACCTCCTTTTCATGATATTTTAGTCCCTCCAGGACCTCCAATCATCACTGTTACAGATATTGAAGCATCATCGGTAATTGTAACGTGGACAAGACCAGTGTACGATGGTGGTAGTCCAATCATTGACTACAAATTACTGATTAATTCAAAGATCCTTAATATCAACGCATCAAACACTAATAAGGGTATCATTGGTCTGACAAAGAATAAAGAGTATAAAGTCCGATTATACGCCAGGAATGTTGCAGGATATGGGAATGCCTCGATCAAGGTTTTCACAACTAAAAAGCAAGGTATGTTTCATGTATATATAGATTATTTCATAGAAAGTGTGACGTACAGGTTTATATTCACGAGTTTTTTGTGTCACAACACGAACGAGCGAGGAACGAGCGAATGAGTGATTTACACAAACAACTCGTGAATATAAACCCATACAAAGCACTTCCTATGATGTGATCTCTTTATACATAGATTTTCCAGATGAAAAGACTACAATACTACAATGAAGTCACGTGATTCATTTTATATTAAATTCGCTCTCGTGGAAATTCAATTTGAGTACACGGCATTTTTTATTGTACAAAGCATTTAGACAATTGTGATATGCGTTCTTTTAATAAATACATTATTATTATACTATTATTATGATTCTTTTTATTTTTATTCTTTTTATTTTTATTGTGAGAACTGAATGTAATAGCGCTGGTATCAACTCGAAGTTCCGAGCGCAGAAATTGAAAACATAATGAATCACGTGACTTTATTGTAGTATTGTAGTATTTTCATCTGGACAACCTTTTTGAGAATTATGACTCGGTATATAACAATAATTTTATAAACTCCAATCGATATTTGTTGAATCAAAACAAACAGTATCTATATCTCTAATGTCCTCTACAGTCTTTGATATTACATTTTCAAAGTATAAAATATAATTACTGTTCGTGTGTCAACTCTACTGTTCTCGTTTTGATGGTTTGCACTATCAGAGGCTATACATTGAATTTTGAGCTCAAACAGCAACATTGAAAGGGAGAGGGAGGAACTTAAGACTGGGTGGCATACTTTAATACACATCGGTATTTTTGTCTATAGCATAAAAATCCATAATCTATTTGGGCATGTGATGAAAGATGGACAGGGTGACGATGGACGATGGACGATGGACAATATCGATACCCTTACCGGTGTACCACTAAATACCTTTTTTTAACATGCCTCGATAAATTAAAAACGTTTTACTGCTTTCGTGTGACTTTTTTTTCCCTTTTTAAAATCGAATCTTGGCAATACTGGAATACTTCGACGTGTTCTGCCTTGACAACGAAAACAAGATTACAGGCTTGTAAACAGCGTATCTCAGTTTAACGATAAACATATGGCAGGTCGGTAACCAAGTAAGCTGCTAAGATCGTCCATCGTCCATCGTCCATCGTCCATCGTCCATCGTCCATCGTCCATCGTCCATCGTCCATCGTCCATCGTCCATCGTCCATCGTCCATGTTTCATCACATGCCATCTATTTGTTAAATAATGTACACATTGTAATTGTAATTGTATGTTTTAGTAAATTAAATATAATTGCGCGCGATTGTTGTGTTTATCAGGTCCAACATCTTTACCTGAGTTTGAGGTTCGTATCCATCAGACATCAGTAACGTTGACCTGGTCAAAACCTGACGAAAATGGAGGTAAAATAATAAAAAATACACAATCCACAAGAAAGTCATTGGAATGGAGGGCAGTTTGTCAAAGATAGACGTGACTGCTACATTGTTCACATACACGGTAAAAAAACTTGATCCAGGAAAGAAGTACAGTTTTATTGTTACTGCATGGAATAAAGATGGAGAAAGCCTACAAGATGAGAGTAAAGCAAAGACTGTGATTATACCTGTTGAAACTACTACTACACCCACTACTACAACTCTTGGTAAGAATAAACAATTGTTCAATTATACAAGAACTTCTTTGGTCAATGTCGGTAATGCTTTGAAGTACGAAACAACAAATCAATCTAAATGAAATCTAAACGAGTGGAAGACTGGGTCCTACAATCCATAGATGCTTTGCGATCACGATTCGAATCCAGTCTTCCACACGTTTAGGTAATGGCAAATATACCTGCATCTGATAACGTTGCGTTTGGTGGTTTTCGTGTTTTGTTACCTAGGTTACACAGACTGTTCTTTATGCTCGTCAGCTGACCATCAAAAGGGATATAGTAAGTACAAACACTTGAAATATTAAACTCAATCAAAATGTTTCTGTTCATAGACTTCATGCATTAGTTTAATGTAATAACTTGAAATATTGTATTGATGTGAGCACTGTACGTCCTTGACATATTAATTGATTCATTTCTTAATTAAAATGATCCTTCAACTACTGTCCATTTATGGTCATGTGGTCGTTGATCTCTAAAATAAACGAGCTTTGATATCACTGAATCATTGCGAACACATTTGTTAGAAAACTATTGTGATTTTACGATTCATTGAAAACTACAAACAGCACATTGATTAGTCAGATATAAAATATCTGTAATAATGAACAAATGGCAGAAGACACTCATGTTTAGCGGGATAATCCAACACATCGAGAGATAATTAACCATATATAGATGTACCGTTCTGTTCATATCAGGTGCTACGGTAGTTGGTGTGGGCTCAACTTTCCTCGCAGTGTCTTTACTATTCAACATACTGCAGCTGGTGTTGTACATTTGGAAAAACGCGAAAGCAACAAAGTCACAGTCCAGGTAACTTTGATTTCAAATAACTTGGCCGTGCATCACTTTGGTCAAAACAGATGCATAGATGACGTCAAAAGGCGTCAACAATAAATAATAATAATACAAAGAAGTGCATTGTGGGAGATCAGTCACGTGACTCTTGTACTTGCCATGTTGGAGAGGCTTTTGTAAATCGTTAACATAATCTATTGATATCAAGACAAGCAAACAAAATGGCTGCTTGCTCTCATCCGTCAGTTCATGTTACACACGACATGTTGTTATGAAATCAATATGTGGTTTTCCTTTGTTAGACTTTATTAGTTATCTTTTATTAGGAAAACTGCTACCGATTCAGTTTATGATGTGAGTATCATTGTATGTACCTGTAAGTTGATTGGTTAAACTAAAACATACATTTATAGTCGTTGTTCTTCTTTTCTTTACAAAATCCAGTGTTGATCGCAAGAAAATCATAATAATAAAATGATGTTAATGATTTACAGAACGTAGTTGAGATGGCTGCAACGTCACCTTCATCTAGTGCAGTATTACATGTACCACCATCAAGCCAACCAAGTGTTGAGTACGAATCTGTTCAACCTTCTCGTGTCCAGCCACGCACACCAAACACGTCATGCCAGTATGAAATACCAGGAAATCCAGATAACAGACCAACCAATCAAGATCCTGGTCATTATCAACAGCTCGACCCAGCAACCAAAACATCACAACACGGTGATCCAACAGGAATGTACGAACCTCTTCGTTCAAAACAAATGGACGTCAGCAATAGTGAACCAAATACGTATCAACCGTTACGTAACCGTCACACTGAGTATCAAAACGTATAGACTTATTCCAACGTAAACAGTACGTCGTTACGTAGCCATGCTCATGAGTAATGAGCATTACGTAACCGTCACACTGAGTATCAAAACCTATGGACTTATACCAACGTAAACCATTACGTGTTTATGTAGTCATAAGTAATTATTGTTACGTAACCGACAAAATGAGTATCAAAACTTATACCAACTTAGTTCAATTTGACACGGTTTTCTTTGTTATTCGTAGGGGATCATATAGTAGTAGTAGTAGTACATATTGCATATTACATATGCATATTGCCCTGCTCATTACCAATGCAAGGCCGGGGTGTATACATACCATATATACTTCCCTCTGTCTATTAGACTTAGAAATTATATCACAAACTTTTTATGAAGAAAAATTGCACATATCGGGAATCGAACCCGCAAGACCTTTGGCTTTCCTACACTACTGAGCTAGCTGATAAATATTAATGGGAAAAAAATCCTTTGAGAACGAGAACAGCAAAACTCCTTATACCAGAAGTAAAACATCACCAGCACAGCAACAAGAAACATAAATTGTTTTCCAAATATCACAACCAATTAAGAAAAGTATTGAAAACTCGAACAGGAGGCATTTGCAAACACTTTTATTAAGTGATAGATGTACATGAATATTTAATCATTTAATCATTGTTGTATGAGAAGGGACGAAGCACAGCAGGCAGCCATTGAGTTGCCCTGCTTGTGGAACAAATTTGAATGAAATTGGTTTAAATGCGCCGGAGAACGAGCCTCATTCATTTACCCTTTACTGGAGGGCATTTTGGGTTGAATTTGTGGCACATGGGCCAGAACGAACAATTGCCGTTGCTATGGCAACAATGCATTTGATGACCCCAACATGGGGTGTTTTTGTGCACCCCCCTGGGTGGTCTACCTGCACACAAAATTTCAAGGTGGGTGAAAAATTTTCATTTCCAACTTTGCTTGATTTTCTCATACACCTGCTCTTAATGATATTTAGGTGACGTCATTTCTATGACGTCATCATAAAATGAATATCCTTTATAACTCAGCTATAAATTACCGCATCGAGATAAAAATTGCACCAAATTTAGGAAATGTTATTCTCTTTCGAAATATCTACTTTTCAGAACGTTTTAAAGTGATCTCGATTTTCCCGAGAAATGTAACAATTCGTGATGACGTCACAATTACGTCAGTGGTAACTTTTAGTACGCCAAAATAAAACACTACATGTAATAAGCAACCTCCGAAACTTTCATCCCAATTAATGTGAAATTGTTGAAAATACGAAGGGTAATGTAAAAGAGGGACGTTTAACATTGCCGATTTTGGGGTCATTTGAGCCCGACGTGAAGAGCAACGATATAACCACATGACATGCATGTGATTGCCGACGACCACCTTCACCCCCGGGATAATTACCGTTCAGTAAATGTATTTTCCGCTGGTATGAAGAGTTAGATAAACAGTTATATGATCCTATTGTTAGGCGCTAAATTCCATCGAGCGGGGGCGGGGTCCCCAGAGTATATAAGGCGTAGCAGAACAAGTGTTCTGCTCTCACGCTCGCGGACCCGATTGTGTATTCAAGTTCATAGAGTTTTACGCCATGACCGATATCGAGCAAGAAGGTCACAGTTCTCGCGAAGTAGCTACCAAAAGGAGCAGGAAAGCAGCCCGAACTCGCAGCGAGGCACAGCCAAACATCTCAGCAGACGATGTCCTCGGTCTATTTAAGAACTATCTTCAAAATAAACTCGAGGAAAAAGGCAAACAACTAGAGGGAAAGTCTAAGCTAGACAAGCAGCTAGCCCAAATGCAGTACAAGGGCAACAAGAAACGGTATGAGCTCAACGCCCAGCTAGACGAAGTTCTGGACCGCATCAAAGAGGAAAACAGCGGCACCAACGACGCCATAGAGAAGATGGCAAACGAAGGAAAAAGTCTATTGAAAAAGAGACAGAAGCTCATAAGAATTGCAGATAAGTCCAAAGATGGATGGAAGGTAGTCGACGAGTACATATCGGACGAATTAGCCTCTAACTCCGAAGACGAAAAACGCCTCAAGAAAGCCAAGGAAACCGTGGCTCGCAGAAAAAGGTTCAGCAGACAACCTCAGAGGGTTACAGAAGCCAAGAAGTTTAAGTCGACACAAGGCGACACAGAGCAGCGTTATTTTCGCGGTAAGGTAGACCTTGCAAGGTCCAGTTTAGAACATATTAATGCTCGTATGTTCATTTCACTTTACTTTGTGATTCTCACTGATTATTGGGTCCGCAGCGAACCAACCATACTTCGTAGTCTGTCTTATACTCGTAATTTAAGGGGTAAATAATTTACGTTCGTTTGAACGAAGTGAATTAGAACGTAAATGTATTTTCCGCTGGTATGAAGAGTTAGATAAACAGTTATATGATCCTATTGTTAGGCGCTAAATTCCATCGAGCGGGGGCGGGGTCCCCAGAGTATATAAGGCGTAGCAGAACAAGTGTTCTGCTCTCACGCTCGCGGACCCGATTGTGTATTCAAGTTCATTCCCCGCCCACCCGCCCTATAACTTGCGTTATGTACGGTCTAATAAAAAATAAATATTCTATTTTTTGCCTGATACCGCTTTCCCTTTTACAGGCTATAGAGAACTTAACATGGAAAACATCAGGTGCTACCGTTGTCAACGAATGGGTCACTGGGCAAAGGACTGTCGATCCACTGGCTGGAAAACCTCAAGCGCACAAGCCGCTAATCGATACCCGCTTCCAAGCTACATCTATAATTCACAGTCAAGAGCTGCATCAAACAGCAACGCCAAGGAATGAAGAACTAGAAGATTTAGAGCCTCTTACACAGGTACAATTTTGAGGAGCAGTACGAATTGGAATCAAAACAGTCTACCTGTCCCCAAGTTAAAGGGAACTTAAAAAAGCATTTGAAATTTTGGGAAGAAATCGGAACATCAAAGTTTATTTGGATGTGATAGATATAGTGGTTATAAATTGCCGTTCATCGAGTCACCAAATCTCATGCGGCTTAAGAATCACAAATCATCTAAATTACATCAAGAATTCGTTGACGAAGCCATTCACGAGTTAGTGCAATCCGACCGAGTTAAGGAAAGTCTTGAGCCACCATTAATCGTTAATCCGCTGTCTGTGTCCGTGCAGCCAAACGGCAAAAAGAGGTTAATTCTAGATCTAAGGCATGTCAACAAATGTTTACAGAAGTTACGCGTTAAATATGAAAACTGGAAGGTCGCCATGAACTACTTCACGTTAGAAGGCTACATGCTATCGTTTGATTTGAAGAGCGGTTATCACCACATAGAAATAGCGGAACACCACCAAAAGTACTTAGGTTTTTCCTGGAAGTCCGGCGCAACGCAGGATAAAATATTTTACGTCTTTACCGTATTACCATTCGGTTTGTCAACCACTCCGCATATATTTACAAAAACACTGAAACCACTCGTTAAGCATTGGAGATATCAAGGGATATGTTTAGCATTGATTTTAGACGACGGCTGGTTTATTGATAAGGATTATAATTCGTCTAGTACTCTAGCCAAAATAATTAAGAAAGATCTGGAAAGTGCAGGTTTCGTGACGAACGACGAAAAATCGGTTTGGAACTCCTGCCAAAGAATCACTTGGCTAGGTCTAGTTTGGGACAGCTCCCAAGATACTATTGAGATTACAGCTAGAAGAGTTGAAAAAATACTAAACACCATCGATAGTTTCAGAGAGCGCAAGTTTTCGATTACCGCCAGAGGGCTAGCCTCCTTCACCGGTCAGATCATTTCTACTAGCCCAGTTTTAGGAAACATTACTCGTATTCTGACTAGACACTGTATCCTATCAGTGTTATGCGCCGAGCATTGGGACTCCGTCATGCAGATTGATTATTATAGTATTGAGGAAATAAATTTCTGGCAGAACAACTTAAGCTCAATCAAGGCTAGGCATTGTTTCTTACAGAAAAAGCCCCATTGTTTCGCTTACTCAGACGCCAGCAATACCGGTTGCGAAGCAACTATCACGTTAGACAAAGAGTACATTTCGCACAAGCTTTGGGATGCAACATAATCCAGCAAAAGTTCGACTTGGAGAGAATTGGATGCCATAAACTTTTCACTGAAATCCTTTCGTCCCATCCTGGCCGGATCGCACGTAAAATGGTTTACAGACAATCAAGCGGCGGCAAAGATCGTGGAGATCGGAAGCATGAAATTAGACTTACACATGCTAGCTATCGAAATATTTCAATTTTGCGCCCAATACAATATCAAACTCGAAATCGAATGGATTCCACGCTCTAGCAACGAAAAAGCAGATGCGGTCAGTCGCATTATCGATGTAGATGATTGGCAGATTACGGAAGAATTTTTTCAGGTTTTAGAGAGTCCCCATACCGTGGACTGTTTTGCTACATACTATAACGCAAAGCTCAAAAAATTATACTCTCGTTTCTGGAACCCAGGTTCCGAAGGGATAGACTTCTTCGTCCAAAACCTCAAGGGTGAAAATTGTTTGGTGGTCCCCCCATTGAGCATCATCCCTAAAGTTTTACACTACATGAGCGTCCAAGAAGCTATCGGGACTATCGTGGCGCCATTCTGGCCGTCGGCTACTTTTTGGCCCATGATCCATCAAAAATTTGAACGTTATGTCAAAGGTCACGTGGTCGAAGAAGGTAGAACCGCGCTAAAACATGGAATAAATTGCAATTCCTTGTTGGGATCTGAAAGATTTTACGGGCATATCATCGCATTTAGATGTGATTTCACCGCTACAAGTAACTCTAGAGCTCTGGTCGAACATCAGGAAAAATAAATTTGAGCGTTAGCGGAACAGTCCTTACGAATTTAAAGTAACTTAGAAGCGGGACACGAGCTAATAAGTGCTAGAAAGAATAGCATGCATAGGCAAAAGTTAACGCGTCGCTAAGCATGCAAGTTGATATATTGGAATGGAGTAGTAGACGTCTGCACAGGCACAATCTAAGTAAACAAAATACACACCGGCGGCGCTGGTTGACGGTTAGAAAAGTACATAAGGCAATTAGGCACTGGCCATAATAAACACGAACGGCACCGGCCGGCGAGTACACACTACAAAATATCGAGTTAAGGGAACGTGGCGCTGCCCATGAATTAAATGTATGAAAGGCAGCCTTCTAGCGACGTATTTAACATGGTATATCCTGTTCTTGTTTTTACAGACGCTGCGTCGAATGTGAAAAAGTTGAAAGACAAATCCACTGGCGTTATTCCAGCGGTTTCATATATATGAGCGTACGAGAACGCCCCTAAGGGGCCTAACGATATGTGATATTCTGTTCATGTGTTTACAGGCCATTTACTCAAGTCCAACTTGGAATAGTTTACCAGTTCATCTTAGACCAAACGTCAATGTGATACTAAGTAAGTACTATGTTAAAGTCAAGAGCTCAGAGCTCAACCCAAAAATACGTTAATGAGATCCAGAAGTTCTTCGTGTGGTGTAAGAGAAAGCAAGTGAAACTGATGGTGCCCTTTACAAGCTCCGTCTTAGCCATCTACCTACTCGAGTTAAACAAAACCAACAAGTCTGCATGTTCGCTAGTCCTGGTTCACGCGGCCTTGAAGTGGTTACATACTTTCTGTCCTCTCGAAGGTCCAAATCCTCTAGACAACGGATTCTGTAAGAACATCCTCGAAGCCGCCAAGCGTTCACGGGAAGTTCCAATCAAGAAGAAGAAACCTCTAAGTTCAACCATGTTAAAGCAAATCATTGATAGGTACGCCGGGGATGGCGCCAGTCTGAAGGACCTACGGGTTGCAGCGATATGTTCCATTGGTTTTGCTGGATTCCTACGTTATAATGAGCTAAGCAACCTCAAGCCTGAACACATAACGTTCCATAAGGACTTTATTAAAATTTCCATCCCTAAAAGTAAAACAGACATTTATCGGGAAGGCAACTATGTGTATATATCTAGAGCTCAAACTAAATATTGTCCTGTTCTTATTATTGAAAAGTACATGAAAGTAGCCAATGTCGAAGTAACTAGCGATTTGCCATTATTCAGAGGCCTTACGAAGAAAAAGCGTGGATATGCTTTAAGAAATAATAAGCTCTCATACACAAGGTATCGATAAATATTCAAGGATTGTATTAGTTCTTTAGGTTTCGAGACCAAAGATTTTGGTCTTCATAAGGGCAGGTGGATTAACCGCCGCAGTTGCCACACATCCGTCTATATCAGAAAGGTTATTACATGGGCGATGGAAAAGTGACGTAGCTAAAGATATGTACGTTCTTGAGACCGAAGAAAACAGAATAAGAGTCTCCAGAAGCCTAGGTATTTAGCCTCGCCATAAGTAGATTATAAGTTGACGAATTGATACAAATAAAACTGATTATTGGGTCCGCAGCGAACCAACCATACTTCGTAGTCTGTCTTATACTCGTAATTTAAGGGGTAAATAATTTACGTTCGTTTGAGCGAAGTGAATTAGAACGTAAGCGTATATTAAAAACATGGTCAATTGACGGCATTACTGTTCAAATGATTCCTTTTTAGTCAACACCGGCTGAAAATGAACAAGAGAAGGAACCCTTGAGTTCGAGCTTCAATACACCATTTGAAAAGAGAAAACGGGGTGACTAGAAGGAAAATTAAGAGAGGGAATAACAAGGCGAAACTGTCCAAAGGGGCAGTATTTGAAAATAGCTGACTTTACAAAAGACAACGGAACGCTGATGACAAGTTTCATCTGCTATTGCATGGAACAGCTGGCAAAGGTTGGTACTGACCTAAGAAAACAAGAAATGAAGACCCAGAGTGACTCGATGGCTCTATTGGCAAGTGCCATTGGCTGGTCGCCATGTGCCTCAAGCTGAAGCTCCATACCAACAACACAGGCAGCAGTCGTATTATGCTGATCCAGAAAATCATCGTTCCTACTACAAACTATAGAAAGTGTAGTCAATTGTTTTGTTCAGTTATGGCAATAAGTTTGATAAGAATGAATGTGAAAGTTTATTTTCGTTTGCCTGAAATCTAGGTCAGCACATTTTGGATAAAACTGGCCTGTTCTCTCTTATTTTGTAACTATTGTATTCACATCTCATTCTAAGGCATAACTATACTCACTCTGGTTGGTTCTCGCCAGAACTGTATTTCGAATTTTGTTATTGACCGCCCATAATAGACTTGAAGTTTTCTCTGACACATAAAACGCAATATTAGTTGAAAACGGTTCTTGGATATACAGCTTTGACGTCTCAATAATCGATTGTTGATTTCATGACATCAAAAGTGGAACTAAATAAGCTCTCTTAATGTGACCCTTTTTAATTTTGGCATCCGGTTTTGCTTAGGCTACCTGTGTTTTTGTGTATGGCACGTTTATGCATGTTTATAGTGTGAACGCTCTCGAAAACTAAGCTCGGATCGATCTCGGTTCGATTCAAACTAGATCGATCAAAAATGGTCCAAGTGAACGGCCCGTTATGTCACACACCAAATAACTTATTCAACAAGTTAATGAGTCCCAATGATGAGAACATACCGTACCTACACGAGAAAACCAAACCAAACTACATGAAGCAATAACCACAACAACAACCAATCTACAGCCACAAGTCATCATAATCGAGCCTGGTCGGCCATGCAGAGCCGGTCAGTTAAACCACGAAAACCGAAAGAAAGAAACGAGACATCAATTTAGTACTAAAGCAGCTCTCTTGCTTACTCAGTCATACAATATGCTAATGAGAAACTTCACCCCAGTGTTGTATGGTTTGACCTTCGTGTTTTGACGTATTCTTTTGGTATGAAAACAAAGTAACACAATTCACTAGAAACATTAAGTATGTCAGTGTTGAGCCATGAAAATATCGAAAGTAAAACACGTTAGTAATAGTTAGTTAATAATAATAATAATAATAATAAATAATAATAATAATAATTATTATTATTATTAAAAGAGCGACAACATAATAAAGTTGACAAGTGAGGACACAAACCGCAGATCCCAGTAGAATCTGTACTATAGACTATAGATGATATAGCATTTAGTTTTACATCTACTAGTGACTTTCTGTACAAAGCAACTTTCGTCGTTGTTGTTGTTTCTGACTTTGATAAATAAATCTGCTCATATCAACGAATGCCTTTCGATCATCTAATGTTGCCACTAATTTCTTAAGTCCTAATTTGGTACGTGTCTATTGCTCAGTGACAATGATTCTTCAATTTGTTTCCTAAACAGTGATAAGTGATAAGATGCGGTCATATCTCTTGCAGACATAATTCTTCATATTAACCCATCCATCCAATCTTTTCTTCATTTATTTATTGATTCATGAGTTTCGTTACTAATTATAGTCCAATGTCAGAGGTGAAGTTCTAAACAATAAGATATGAATATAATTATAGTACATGATATAAACAGCTTGGTATCAGCCTGCAGTCTTCATCAGTTGACATTATCTAGTCGTTGTTAACAGTAATAGCAACCATTTATCGTCTACAACCACTACCATGTCTTGTGGCTATTATCAGTATCTCACTGTTGCTGGATTGCTTGGTATATCCATGTTACTTCCGCCTGTAGGTCAGTTATACAATCGTTACTCCATTTCATCGTCATTTTGAACTCATTAATTATTTACTTCTTTTGCTTATTATATTTGATAGCAAAGTATCATTATTATCATATAAATAAGTACATTTTCTGATTAATTTGGGAGACAAATCGAACGATGTATTAGACTGAATTGTACTCAGGGTTTGAATTATTATTATAACTTGAGCTAGCTATAATTTAGTTTACAATCGCTACAGGAAATACTGAAAGCGACGACGAGGACAACGGCAGCTAATCAATGGCACTAGTACTGAATTGATATTCAATAAATTCTCGTTACATTGCATGTCACACACTTACTCGGGCTTCAATATAAATATAAAGCACATTTAGCCTTGTATTGCATACATAATTAATGTATTCGTATTTTTAACTAAGGTCATGCATGCGATCGTGCAATTTTTGGTCGATGATTTTTTTAAATTGTATGTTGGCCATAGTCTCTCTTTCCAGCATTATTCTATTCACTCTAAGCAATGAAGAAAAGTTTGGTGTTACAGACGCCATTTACAGCTTTTGTTACATACGTTACACTGTACGAAATATAGATGCAATGAAACTTAAGGGGGGTCGGTACTATCTTTTGATGCTCGTTGCTAGGGAAAGTGAAATTGCCATAAGTCAATGCATGTTTGGTTTACATTATTGAAATTTGGAACATAGTCATTCAGTGTAAGTGGGAATGTAATGATTACGTCACCGGGCCACGCCCATTGTCACGTGACCCAAAGCAGAAAAACACGTTTTTCAAGGGCGTTTCGATTTTTTTTCAAAAATTATTGTTATCAGTATATTTTTTAGAACGTTTCCAAAATACTCACGCATGCGCTTTTTGAATTTCGGAAAAATGAGAAAATGACGCTAAAATTCGTGTTTACAAAACCACGTATTTGCTTGTAACTTTCTTAGTTTTTAAAATATAACAAATCCCATGCGCTAAGTTTTAGATAATTCACGTTTATTTATTGAAATATCGAAAAACCGCATATAAACTTTTTTTCCGACGAGAAAAACTTCATTTTGTAGACCGGAAGTAATTTGTTCTCATTCAAGCAGCCAGGTCACATAGCTCCTCCGCCATCTTTAAAATTACCCAGAATGCATTGTAACAAACAGACTCATACTCGACAAAAGTGGTGAGTCGCTGTCTTTATATCTTGCAAAAGTAGCTCAAATATTCCTTGAATGGCGTACACAGGGCGAAAAAATATATTTACACTCCTTTATTCAGGAGAGTAAACTTTTTAAAGGCATCTTATACACCTTTAATCAAAAATTAAAGATGATTAAATGGACCTCGCGTTTACTTGTCTTTAATGATGCGATAAAGTAACGTAAATGCACCTTAACCTTTAATCATGTTTAACACAGGAGAGTAAACTTTTTAAAGGCATCTTATACACCTTTAATCAAAAATTAAAGATGATTAAATGGACCTCGCGTTTACTTGTCTTTAATGATGCGATAAAGTAACGTAAATGCACCTTAACCTTTAATCATGTTTAACAGTATTATATTCATGGTGTGTAAAGGATCACTGGGGTTTAATATCATTTCATTATCGGTGATAAATGTATGTAAAGATGAATTTGGATTTATTATTCTTTAATACGTCATTAATAGTAAAGCAAAGGTACATTGTGGAACAACTAAAACAAGTCTATAATATATATATAACCCATACTTGAACGTTAGCCTAATGAGATATTGCTATTAATTCGATGTATTTAATCCAATGACGAGTGTAAATAAATCATATCATGTTCTTTGATGGAGTTGGAAGCGTTTGTACCAAAACCTACATGACACAGATTGTTTTATGTGATAATCACTCCTCACCCAAAGACTATCAGTATTTGTAAAATTTAAATTAATCTCACCATGTAAGCTCGTGTAGGATTGGATCGCTAGAATAAATGATAAAGGATTCTACCCAACTAAAGAGATCTAGAGAAAAGAATTGAAGCCGGAATAAATTAGAATGAAGTATGGGTTATAGATTAGATTCAGTTGTCCCACAAAGTAAAGCCAACACAACGTATATTTTTATTGGAAAAAATCTTTAGGCTAGCCATGCAGTAATAACTGTAGTCTTAGCTTCTTATTATCAGTAGATAAATATATATCCGTTTGTGCGTCCTTGACAACCGCGTCAATGATAATAAGCGGAAATACCAATGTAAATCATCTGTTTGGTTGCTTATTTTACGCAATTATAACCGGAAATTACGCTAAAAAGAATGATACTTCTTAGCTGATGGAATTGAGCAATCAAGTTAGTTGAGCCGCGTAACTGCTAACAGAGCATTCTTTTTCGTTGTTTTGGGTACCTCCTGGTATTAACATTATAGAATGTATAGCGAAGTTTTGTAACAAGTCACTATGGATTATATTCCTTCTGGGTATATGTATTGTCATCACTGCAATGAGAAGGTTTCCGAATCAACTTATAGACGCCATATGAACTTGTTCTCTCCGTATGCCACAGCTGTTAGTAGGAATGTTAGAGTTCCAGAAGATACTACATCGTCATCGTCTGAAGACGAGTCTGCCGATATATCAACGTCGTCGGTATCAGAAGGTATGATTTAAATTATTTATTTCGAGTATTTATAATTAATCCCTTACTTATTCGATCGACTGTACACGTGGGGACAGTAGTTATTGACCTGACACTGTTTTAAACTTCAGATTATCTACATCGAGAATTAGAAACACCTGGAGCCCAATGTGAAGCAAATTCAGAGACATTAGTAAGTGTTCACTCAGTCCATAATTCCTATTTATTCTTTTTCAATACGTATCAGTATTACTACGTGTAATCAGAGTAGCTTTTAATTGTTAATTTTAATATCGAATAGTATGATAACCCGAGAATGATGAAACAGAGAATCGGATTCACGTAACTTTAAAAAAAAGGACATGGGAGGGTGGACTGGTAGGGAAGGTGCCTGGACCATTGTAAAATTGATTTTCACAAAGCGAAGGGATAAGAGAGAGAAAAAAATAATGTGTGAATGAGAGAGAGAGAGAGAGAGAGTGAATAAATGAGAGAGAGAGAAAGAACGAGAGCTGAGAGAGGTATAATAGAGAGAAAGGAAATTTGAGAGAGTAGTACAGAAAAGAGAATGTGAGAGGGAAAGAGAGTGAGAGGGAGAGATGGGGGGGGGGGTAGGTCTTTGATATATGTGTGTTTTAGTCAAAGGGATCAGAATTTCTGCATATTGCTGTATATATATACAATTAAGGTAACATAAATCAGTTAGTACTATCGTCAGGTATTCTTGACTAATGTGGTGCACATATTCTACTGTAATTTTCAGGCTGAAAGAGTCACTTATGTAGACAGTGACCTTGAAGATACAGATAGCAGTAACAAGGAGGAAAGTGAATACAGCGATTCAGACATAGATGAAGTTTGGGATGATGTTCCTGAAGCCATAGTCAACCAAGATATTGAGACACCACCTCCCTTGCCAGAGCCCAAACCAAAGAGGAGAAGATTTCACCTGGCTCATTCACTGTTGAAATGGTCACTATATTTTCTCCTAATTTGGCAAAGTTACTGTCATCTAAGTGACAATGGCCTTATATGGTTGTTAAGATTTTTCCTTCAATTCTTAAAGGCTCTAAACCTTCACATTTCAAATGATCTCCTTACAGATCTAATAGCAGCATTTCCTTGTTCTTTGTATATGGTAAGACAATATATGAATTTAGACAGGGATAACTTTACAAAGTTTGTTGTTTGTCCAAAGTGTACAAAATGCTACAAATATGATGAATGTCTAACGTATATAAATGGTCATCAAGTGGGAAAGCATTGCACTAGCACATCCTATTTAAGAGGAAGAATCCAACCATGTGGCAGCCCACTCGTAAGAAAAATTACACTCCAAAATAATTCCGTGAAATTTTATCCTTTACACTATTACTGCTACAATGGCATAATTAACCCTTTGGAGGAATTATTGAGAAAAAGTGGATTTCCTGAAAAATGTGAGGAATGGAGAATTAATCAACGTCCTGGTACAATAATGGCAGATATACATGATGGCCAGCTTTGGAAAACATTTAAGAAATATAAAGGAAAAGATTACTTAGATGCTCCAAGGAATTATGGACTCATGTTGAACTTTGACTTTTTCCAGCCTATGAAAAGAAGAAAAGACTATTCTGTTGGTGTGTTGTACCTTGTACTATTAAATTTACCTCGCTCTGAAAGATTTAAGTGGAAAATGTAATTGTGGTAGGAATAATTCCATCGATGGGCCACGAACCAAAGTTGAATGAATTCCTAAAACCTGCTATTATTGAGCTTAAAGCCTTATGGTCTGGAGTCTATCTAAAGAACAGTTTATCACGCATCCCCCTCAAATTTAGAGCAGCAGTACTGTGTACTTCCTCAGATATTCCGGCCTCAAGAAAACTATGTGGGATTAAAGGACACAGTGCTGTGCTAGGATGTTCCAGATGTCTCAAGAAGTTTCCAGGTAATTTTGGAGAGAAAAGGGACTATTCTGGTTTTGAACGAAACAGCTGGGAAAAAGAACCAATGAAAATCACAGAAAATATGCCAAACAAATCAGGAACTGTAAAACAAAAGTTGCAGCAAAAGAACTATCAAAAAAGCATGGCATCACTCATTATTCATCTCTTTTAGACCTTGAGTACTTTGATGTCATAAGGTTTTGTGCCATAGACCCTATGCACAATTTATTCCTAGGTACAGCTAAATATGTTTTTAAGCTTTGGGTCAATGAAGGCATTTTAACTGCTCCACAACTGAGAAAAATTGATTCTCGAATACAAGAAGTAGATGTTCCTCCACATCTTGGTAGACTCCCTAAAAACATTTCTGCAAATTATGGATCATTTACTGCTGAACAGTGGAAGAACTGGACAATAATATATTCACTTTTTGCCTTGAAAGACATAATTGAAAATAAAACATTTAAGATGCTGGCAGACATTCACTTTGGCTTGCAGGTATTTGTGTAAACCTATAATTACTGAAGCAGATATAATAAAAGGAGATGGCCTACTCTTGAAATTCTGTAAAGAGTTTCAATCACTATATGGAGGCAAAGCTATAACACCAAATATGCATCTTCATTGCCACCTCAGGGAAGTTATTGCTGACTATGGGCCTATACAAAGTTTTTGGTGTTTTAGCTTTGAACGATATAATGGTATTATTGGAAGCATTGTGACAAACAACATATCTGTGGAATTACAATTAATGAGAAAGCTATGCACCTCAAAATTCCTGGAGAGAATTTCTTTGCCTGACGAATTTAAACCTATGTTCAATGACATTACCTCATCAATCCAGGGTTTGTCAGAAGATCAAATAAATAGTAATTCAAGTTCATCATTCCTCGCTCGACTGGAATATTATGAAATGGATATGAAACTACCTCTGTATGATATAAATTGGTTGAACATTGCTCCAATATCACTACCTACAAGTTATAGGCAAGCTGTTTTTGTTGATGAAGACATTTTAGTTCTTTTACAAGTATATCAAGTTATGTTCCCTAACAAAGACATTTCACAAGAACATCTCAGCAGATCCGTAAACAAGTACAGTACAATCAACATTTATGGTCTTGACTTTGGCTCACAAATGTCCCATCGAAGCAGTAGATCATGTGGAATACTGGCATCCTGGCCCAGCAATGATGGAAATATCACCCAAGTATACACTTCAACATTTGGAACAGTTGATTATTTTTTCACACATTCACTAATTACAGATGGGGATAATTACAATAAATATATTTTTGCATGTGTTACATGGTATCAACCATCAAATGATACATTTTATACCAATTTGAATCCTCTGCAGGTTTTTTGTAAAAATAATACTTTTCCCGGGGGATCTTCAAGATTTCTTCCAGTACAAAGAATTTCAGCAAAATGTTCTTATGCAACAGTCAAAAACGAAATTGGTGAACAACGGTATGTCATAAGCCCTCTGGTGAAACATTTTGCCTGAAAATATTAAAAAAGAGTGCATGCAGCTAACAAAAATTTCATATACGGTATTTATGTCCTTGTTTATTATGTACATGCACAATGTAAATGAAAGTTAATTTATTTTATGAGTATTCATTTACACCTGTTTTCAAAAACGTTGTCCATTTACAAAATAGTAAAAAGTAGAAAGGAATTAATTAGAGAAACAATGAGTCAGAGTTCCGCGTGATTGAATTTCTTTCGCTTCTCTGATTAATTCCTTTCTACTATTTACTATTTTGTATTTTGTAAATGGACAACGTTTTTTGATAACAGGTGTATATATATATTAGCTTGCATCATATTTACTGGAAACCCTAAATTAATTAGTCTTTTTACAAGGCAATATTTATTTGTGTAATAAATAAATAAATAAATAAATACATCCATATACAGTCATTTGCAAAAATTCTGGCCGCCACGAAATATCAATATATCGGGTGCATTATGGGTAGTTAAATATCGAAAATTCCCCTTAAAGCGGGTTAACGCCAGCAAAGTTGGTAAAAATATTTAGTATAATGTTTATTTTAGTCTTACTTCGTTGTTTGTAAATTTTGCTTCATTTAATAAGTTAGGAAACTCAAAATAGTATTATTTAATTACCCATAATGCACCCGATATATTGATTGATATATTGATATTTTGAGGTGGCCAGAATATATATAATATATATGTATAACCTAATTAAACATTTTAAAAAGCTGTGAAATAATTTCTTCTATCACTGGTCTTCTACGTGGGGTTCCATGAATACACTGCACTGCTATACATCTCAGGTCCTCATATTTATTATAGTGACATATAAGTGATATCACCAGTCCAAAAGCATATACATCACTTGCCGTAGAATGAGGGTGAGTTCCCCTTACTATCTCTGGTGCTATATGCTTATGACGTAGTCTGTATTTCTCTTGCTCATTAATTGATAGGCTGTACTTTTTGGCATCACTAACCTTTTTCATCTTTCCAAAATCAATTAATATCGGTAGGTTCTTTCCATCCACAGCATTAAAAACAATATTGTCACCTTTGATATCACAATGTATATACAGTCTGTCGTGTAGATAGGCAATAGCTTTTGTGCAATGCCAAAGACTTTCTGCCCAGTTATTTTGATCCTTTAATAAATTTACTTTAGCTCCTTCAGCTAGAGTTACAGTTTCGTCACCAATGCCATAAAATTCAAGAACCATTGAATACGGTTTCTGTTTATTAGAAACACCAAACACACAAAAGGCAAACCTAAAAAAAATAATCATGCATGATAAATCTGATATGGCTGTGCATTTTACTTCCCCCCTCCAAATCGACCCACCTCCCACCCCCCCCCCCCCCCCCCCCCCCATATCCCTCCCCTATCTATCTATCCCTCCTCTATCTATCTATCTACCCCTCCACACCCACCCACCCACCCACCCCCCCCCCCCCCACCCCCCCCCCCCCCCCCACCCCCCACCCCCCCCCCCCAAAAGCTCATGGTCGCAAAAATATGAAATGCACTTTGATTTGCTGTCTGCGACATGGCACAAATACGTAAATCAACTTCAGTTTAAAACCTGCCATTCTTGAATTTTTATAAAACCCTTATATAACTAAAGACAAAGTTCAGTGTAAGTATCATAATACCCTTGTAATGAACCCTTCCAAAATATAGTGCAATCCCTCCCCTATGTTGTACCACTACTCCCCCCAAACCCCATGTTGTAATAAATGAAAGCCCCATGCATAACCGATATATGTAGGCATACCTGGGTGATCAAAAGAGTTAATCATCTTGGCTTCTTTTTCAACCATCTGCGCTGTAACAGCTGATGCCTTGAAATACTTCACTGCAACAATCTTCCCCCGGAACAGCTTCTTCTCACACAAGCCAAATCTTCCCTCACCAAGCTTAAGTTCTTGAGGTGCACTCTTGATATTTGTGGGGTCTATTTGATGTCTACAAACAAAGGATGTTGATCATTAATAAAGTATTTTATTTCGTTTATATGTGTTTGCTTTATATAAACTTACTGGCACCAAATTAATGTAAGCTTAATAATCTATCAGTTTAAATTGTGCTTCTCTGCACACTCACAATAAGTTTCTAAAACATTGACGTGCACACTGGCGATCCTAACACAAGTTCCAAGCAATTTAGGATGTGTGGATAACAAATTATGCAAGAACCTAGGTCAATACTACAATAGGCAATAAAGATTGGAATGAAAAGCAGTTCGATCTTAATTTATTTGAATGAAATCCACTCGCACAATAAGCTAGAGTAAACATGTGTAGATCATTCGTGAATAAAAGACAGCCAGATCTAATTTTAGGAGAACAAATCAATATACTTACATGTATTGACTATCATCTGGTCGTCGTTCTTCACGCCACTTTTTCCAAAAATATATGGCTCTCTTGCGCTGCTCTTCGCCATATATGGTTGCTTGCTCGAATAGCTCTTCGATTTTCTTCTTTTTTAAGTCCAGCTTTCGAGCTTTCATCCTCTTCGCTTTCTTGGACATCTTTTGTTCCTCCTTGTTCTTTCTTAGCTTTCTTTTCTGTCTTCTCACTCTTATTTCTTCGATGGTATTTGGGCGAGAAAGACGTCTTTGTTTAGCATTCATCAATGACAATGGTTGCTCGTGTTGCATTTCACTCATGGCAAGTGTGCCACTCGCCTTGTGAAATACCGAGCTAAAATGAGTCATTTCAGCCAGTTTTACAACAAGATTCAACCACCGAAAGATGAATGGTAAACAAGTAGATTAGTTTCGATAAATAGTGGAAACACCAGACTAAAACAGCAAGAGCAAGATCACACGACTGTTCTGCTAGCAACAACGCGATCGATCGATGTGCATAAATTATGAAAAGCGCGCGAAAACAGTGCATCTCCCCTACCCTGGGGTCTCCCCTAATAATCTTGACGAAATGGACCAATCATAAACCGTGCTCTTAATCCCGCCGAAATATGAACTACCGACCTTAGTACATGTATATAATTCAGTGCAAACACCGGCAAGGTACGTGTCCACGACCAAACCAACGACTCGAAGAAATGGCTGATGAAATATCGTTAAGTGACCACTACGTTGTTTTACTTGAGTCCGTAGTAAATCAAACCACTCTTCTTCGGAAGAGAATCCAAAAAGACAAAGAAAATGATAAAGGTGTACTCGAAAACATTACAAACACACTCGATGGACTGTCCAATTCAGTGAGATCCTTAACGGTCGCTAACCGCGGACGACGAGTTCGACAATGTAGAGGAGGAGCCACTACAAGAGTCCCAAAGCTGTGTAGCGTAAGTATCTTTCACGATCTTAGATTTTAAAACGAGAAATTTGAATGAAATCACTCGAGCGAACTCAATTATTATTCTCCCGCCCAAACGAAAATAGCAGCTTCAGTAATCCTTGTTTTAATTATTTGTACTGAAAAAGTGCATGTAGTGTAAAAGTAGAATATGACCTTAGAACTAAATTAGATAATTCCCTGTTGGGGTTCTGTTTAGTTCTGTTATACCTTGATTGCAGCACGTTGAAGTCCGTATGGATGAAATAATCCATTGTCCCGCCTAAAACAGGAGACTGTTCAGCAACAAAGGGTATTAACAAAGCGTACTTTAAAACTTTAGAATAGCAATAACTTGTTATTTATAAACTGATCATAAGTCCATAAACTAGTTTGTAGGGTTTCGTCAAGCGTAAATAAAGACTAATTGATCATAACTCGTTGGAGCTCAGAGAATCCATTTTCCCGCCAAATTAAAGCGAATTATTGCGTGACCATAATTTTTCATTCTTTGATTGATTACATTACAGAATGATGTTCGATCTCGTCTTAAAAGAATGGCTAAGTCTGACCCTGAAAACTCCTCGTTAAGGTTAGAGGAAAGGTAAGATAATCATTTAAATCGTTAAATTAATTAGGGACGGACCATTCTATTTTTGGATGGGTGGGGGGTTGGGATAGTAACAATTTGTCAAGACAAACAATTATCGTCTTTAATAATCCCTGCAAACATTTTTTTCCACCCCCCCCCCCCCTCCCCCCCCCAAAAAAAAACGATCCATTAGTTTAAATATTTTAATTGCAATTATTATTAATTATAATCTTCTTTCTATTTTAAAAGCCAAGATTCAGAACAAAATCTGTCACTCTTCCATCGGGTTAGAGATGACATTTACCATGCCTATGGTGGAGAGGCAAAGTGCCCTTGGACTGTGTTACAAATGAGAAGTAAGATATGTGATTTTATTGTTGTATTTCAAGACTTAATCCCTTACATAAACAAACCGACAGCTTTTGAGAGCTGTTTAAGCCACATTGTAAGGTTCTTTTGTTATTCTTATAGCTGCTCTAAAAACCTATATGCGATCTTTGGTGGCCTCTGCAAAAAGGAAAGCATCTGGCCATAATGCGGCACATAATCAAACATGCCGAAGACAAAACAGAAAAAACGAGGTAAACAGACAACCTCCTCGAGAATGACTATATATCTTTGATATATTTGATAAAATAAATGATTTATGTTGACATTCTTTGCAATGAAAATGTTGTAACTAATCTTTTCAAAGTACAAACATGACAGTCTTTATATTTGTTTTCAAGATTATTTTACAGTTTCTACTGCACAGACCATTTGTAACTAATAAATTGTATAAGTATTTTAATACAAATAGTAGTAAGCGTTTAATCATTTTAATTATCACTTTAATATTAGAACCATGATGTTACCTTTATAAAGTCAATAAATTCAACTAATTTTGAAACCAATTTCTGCCTCTCTTTATTTTCATTTCATTCCCGTTTCATTGTTTTATTATTGTGGAAGGGTACATTTGTTTCTTTTGCCGGTTCGATATGAAATACTGAAGCTCTGATCTGTGATGAAATAATGACATCTAGAGGGTGCATATAAAATATGGTTGGTAATTTAAATATTTTATGCAGTTTTTAAAGGCAAATAAAAGGTACCTATGACTGATTTACAAGGGCAATTAAAGGTACCTATTAATGTACCATTTAATCATGTTTAATAAACAGGATTAAAGGATGATAAAGGTAACTTTATAGTTATTTAACTATGCTTTAACAAGGTACCTTTACTCATGTTTAACATACCATTAAGCGAAATAAAAGGTACCTATGACTGATTTACAAGGGCAATTAAAGGTACCTATTAATGTACCATTTAATCATGTTTAATAAACAGGATTAAAGGTTGATAAAGGTAACTTTATAGTTATTTAACTATGCTTTAACAAGGTACCTTTACTCATGTTTAACATACCATTAAGCGAAAGTAGTAAAGCCTCCACTACTAACCTTTAATAACATGCTTTAAATGAACATATACATAGCTTTAATACATTTAATCATTTAGAATAAAGGTATGTAAAGTTTCCTAACGTCACCTTTAATATACCATTAATCAATGTTTAAAGTTTTTGTTTCGCCCTGTGCTTATGTATTAATTAATTTACACTGTCCGGCACACGAAGGACTTCAGGTATGCTTTACTCAAGCTTAACGGACACATTGTATGTAAGTTAATTGTATTCTCCATATAGTCTAGTAGGAAGAGGGGGTTCCCATGCACCCATGTGATATATTTTTCTAACTTACATTTTTGTAATCATTAGAGTGTCCAGAAAACGAATTTCGATGTTCCCATTTCGAAATATTGTCCCAAGGTCATTATATAGGCTTTGTTTGGCGGCCATCTTGGATGGCACTTTGGCGGCCATCTTGGATTTCCGAAAAAAATCAATACTAACACTAACTTAGAGGTACACATCATACAGACCCCATATTTAGTTTGATAGTGTTAGGGAATGAATTAAAAGGGTTGGTTTCATCATTTATACATTTTAACTCGAAGAATTACCAGATATTTTAATTTTAATCTAACCTCAGAATCTTATCAAAATAGTATGTACATATACACTATAAGATTACTATGAGGTCCATATAATCAGAAAACAAGAGTTTCCGCTATAAGTAACAACAACGATCATGAGACTATTCTCATCTTGCATGATGCATGACATAGCAAAGGTACTAGGTATAATCGTGTGCTGTATCTACTAATCATCATCACTGAAGAGTTCGTCATAATCGACATCTTGCTCATCTCCCTCTTCATCTACATCCTCAGCAGTTTTCTCTAAGAGGTCAATAAGAGAAAGTGGAAGTATTGGTCCACATGACCATATACAGGCTCCAATAGACCCTCCTCGGTCTTCTGCCAGCCTTGTCCAGGGTCATATGGATTCGGTCGCCAGAAGATCGCTTTGTCAGCACATTTGTAGTTCGCAAGCCGGTAGTTCACCCGTCCAATGTGTGGAACAAGGTTGTCCCTGCAAGGTGGAAGCCGAGAGAGGTCCACCTTAGATTTGGTGGTCATTTGCTCGTCTTCACCAACCATCTTCTTCAGCATAATGCTGCGCACAGTATTCAAAGATTTCTCCCTGGCATAGCCATACATCAAACATGTGAATTCCTCTATCTCATCTATCGTCTCGTCTTCTACAGACCATTCATCACCGAGTTTTCTAAAACAAGGAAATTTGATAAGACTCTATAATGTGTATTACACAGTTAAGAAACTATGAGATTTCAAGATATGGAAAACTCTAACCTGAAGGCAACGTGGTACTTGGGGTGGTTCTGCAGTTTTTTCAAGGGTCCAATCTTACCCTTACCCTTGAAAGCACTTGTAACATCCTCCCCGGTGAACACATACAGCCCGAGCATCGTTGTGCAGTAGTCTGCTCCCTTGGATTCCGCCAGTTCACTCACGTTCACTATCTTGCGATGCTTTCCTGTCCCAGTATCTAGGTATATGTTTATTGCTAAGGAAGAAGCATGGTGCAGGAGAATAAGAAAAATATCTGTGTCAGGAGTCCTCACCACTGCTGACTTGTATCCTAACTTAGCAGCGTATTTAAGGTAGAGCACAACCCGGGTGTCAGTCTCCTCCTGATTGGATGTAAGCTCATGAATCTCGTGTGCTGTTACCTGAAACGTCATAACGCAAATTATGATTATATATAATAGTGTTGGACACTTGGTGGGAAAGGTTCAAATATATATCATAATTTTAATATACTCACGTCGCCATTGGATGAATCTAGCTGATACGCCTTGCCCTCTACTACTACCACTGCTTTCCCACATTTGTCAAGGCGAGATGCCGCCGCTTTGCTCCCCCACACTCGTAGTAGTAGCTTACAGAGCTGTGTCTTATTGTTTTTCGTTTGCCAGGAACAATTTGAAGTCTGCGGGCTTTCTTGTTGCCGGCCCCTCTACGATATACCGCTGAGAAAAGCCACGGCGTAGTCTCTCCTGGCTCTTTATGGAGTCAGCATGGTATGAATCCGTTGAGAAGACAAAATCTGTCTTAGCTACCATCTGATCTAGCACCTGGAGACAAATTGCACCAAATGTCGGGGGGAGGTTTGTCAGTGCGTGGAAAAGTGCGTTGCCATCCTGGATGAAGAGGGTCTTATCTTTTGGGTAAGGCACATCCTCAACAACATCTTCAGTCAAGAAATGAAGCATTGCAGCCTTGTTTGTCTTATTGAAAAAGCCATCGGGCGTGCCAAGGCTGTGAGGGACTGGCGTGAGCGAGTACATCATCAGCTCATCTAGATTAAGAGGTTCATCGATGTGCTGGGACTTGATGAGCAGCATAAAAGCGAGGTCACTTTGCTCTCGATATTGGATAACCTGAAAAAGTCACACACCACACAATTTCAGCATAATATACTAATATATATACAGTGTATTTATCTAATGGTTATGGGGTTATATAGTACCTTTCCCTGTGATGCGGTGAGCTTGACTACCTTGTTGGACGCCTCCATCGTCTTCAACTTCTGCCTCTTTATTGGCTCATAGAACAGCGCCTCTGAAGAGCCATTCACAAAGCGCTCTCTGATGAATGTCTCCTTGGCCTCCTTACCAACTGCTTCGGCACGGAGCACATCAATCTCCGCCTCCGGGGGTACAGGAGCACCAGATGCAATGCTGTAGAGGTGGTCCTTATCGACCAAAGAGAAAGGATTTGTGAAGTTGCGTATAGCAGACATGGTTCGCTGGACTGCCTCCTCAGACTTTTTGATCTCTGCTTTCTCCAGTTCACGGTGTTTACCGGCTTTAGGGCAGTCCGGATCATCAACGAGGCCACACGTCTCAAGCATCTTCTCAAAGTACTGAGCCCGGGTTGACGTTGTACGGCACCATCGCTGGTATGCGCCGAACATAGAGAACAGCCCTACAAATCCACCTGGAGAAAAATGCGGATATGTACATTCACCTTATTATATTTTGCTCAAATACTCAGGAAAAAGAACAACATTGTCATTTTTTTGTATTATCAATGTTTCTAACATCTTTTCACATAAATTAGAGAAGAAACTTTTACTGTAAACATTGCACATTGGGATGACAGGAAAATGCTTTAGTGCACAAACATATATGAATAGTTAAGTACTCATAGTATTTCCGTACCTGCTGACTTGGCAAACTTCATGAAGGTCTCCTCCATGGTCTTGTCAACTGCGCTTAGAGCACCGGGTATAAAGGATCGGGCTACTGCGATGCCACCCTTCTTAAGCAATTCTTTGGCTCCAGGGTGAGACTTATCAATATTCGTCAAGAACAAATCTAGCCACACCAAGAACCTGTGAAGGGATAGCAGATAATGCAGGTTGCATGTAAGTATTATTCATCACTGTACGTTCAGTTATCGAAATCAATGCTCAAGGTAATGTTCAAACTAATATTCAAACTAATATTAAGGAGTTAGTTACCTGGAGTAGTTTGGTCCATCATATGCAAAGAAGAGGTTGGCCATATCTCCGTTGCACTTGTGGAAAAGGGCGAAGTTGTTAGTCTTCACTGAATATTGCAGCATTAGAATCAGACAGGTATGGTCTATTATACTTAGCCAGAATGTGGCAGTCTTGCCGAGGTGGCCAGCGCGCACCTGTTCCTGATAAGCCACGTACTTCTCGAGGATGGTAATAGTGGAAGGGTCTTGTAATGCAAGGTCGAGGGTCTCACGATTGCATGTTTGAACGAGATTGAGCAAGGCCGCAGGGTTGTTGACCTCTACTTCCTCTTCCTCAACAAATCTCTCAAACAAAAACCTCTCCATGGCTTCACTGACTGTTTTCAGACAAAACAAGGCTTTAGCGTATGCCTTACCCTTCAGAACACTAGTCAGACAGCCACTGGTGACGAGTCCAGCCTCAATTAGGATTTCAGAGTATCCTGAACCTCTGCATTTGTTTCCAGTAACCATGCCCATGTAATTCATGCCAGTGTGAAAAGGCCCTGGTAACACCACATGCTTCTTGTACTCGTCAGGGAATTTCCAAATGAGAGGGAGGGCCTTCATGCAGCCACCAAGATCGAAGGTATTTAGGACATACTCCTGACCCACCTCCCTTGTGGCATTCTCTGACCGCTTGAGCAGCTCCTTGATGACTGAGTATTCTGTGAAAGGCTGATTGATGGGAGTAAAATACTCGATGGTTGATTTTCTGACCGGCTTGGTGCCAGTAGCGGATACAAAGCCGCCAAATCCTGGGACAAGTTGCTTCACTCCGCTGCTCCCTACGACCCTCGCAAGCATCCAAACTTGGTACTCCTTGACAGACTTCAAGTACACTTCACTGTTTACAGTAGGCATAGTAAACATGGCTCTTTCGGGAAGTTTGGGTCCAACTCGACTGTAGATATGAACAGGGGCCAGGGTCTCAGGAGTATCCACCTTCAGGGCGCGGGTCGTGCTCCGCTTGTAGAGAGGGAGCGTTCGATCATTTTTGGCATCAAATCCGGGTTTCACTTCCTGTATCATGATCCCACCAGCACTGTTGACCACGTTTGATCCATGTATGTTTGTAGTTATTTTGTTCATGTTATCCCACTCGAAATGGAACACATTATTGCCTTCTCCAGTAATTATCTGGGGAGTAAGGGAAGTGGATACTTCATCAAGGGCCTTGGCCAGCGCAGTTTCAAGTTCCAAGCCGAAGTCATATGTCTCGCAGTGACCCAATCTGCTGAGGATGGTGGTAAGTTGTTTTACTTCGGTATAGGTGCCGTAACGTGGTGCAGAGGAGGATGTGTTTTTGGCATCTTCCATTCTCCATTTGTTACAGCGCGGCAGATGTCCTGAAACAGCAAAGAGAGTGAGTACCAATTACAAAAAATTACCGATACACAACAAGCTGAGCTGGGTTGTGTTATATATACCTGGCCTATAGAAAGCACGATGCGTCTAGTCTTCTCGCACTTCCGCTCGTTTTCATCACCAGAGACTACGTAGTTGAGAAACCTCACAAGGTCAGGAGGGAGGATTTCATCTGTCGAGTTGACTTCAAGTTCGTCGGCTGAAGGAGGCCAAGGGAGTGACTTAGACTGTTTGAACGCTTGCTGGATTAAATTGCGAAGGAGTAGTGCTACATCCTCATACTTGTCTTTGGATCCCAGCTTATATGCATAGACTACCGCATCTGCAACGGATATGCTAGCACTGTAGACAAGGTTATAGGTGATACAGCCTTTATCACCTGGATTGACCTTGGCAAAGTCAATCAGCTCGCGAATGTCATGGTTCTCCAGTCTAGCCCTCAGCTTTTCACTTCTGTACTCTGGATTGGGAAATCCATTTCTCTCCAACTCTTGAATGTAGAGAATACGCAGCGATGCAAGTTGTACAACTTCTTTCTGCTCAATAACGCTGTCCTGAATAAAATCAAGTACAATATTAAATGCCTTCAGATGTGCAGATGCCTTACGATCCTGTTCTGTGTCAGTTGCGGAACGGTTTTTAGCTTTTGCTGTATCACGCAAGTAATTGATGTATTTCAAATTGAAATCTTTGCGACAGGACGGGTGAAATCGGGCCTCTCTCGCAAACAAGTCTTGGTCTTGCACCATACGATGTAGACGATTATTTCCTAGTGCTAGAGCACGAGGCTCGATTTGCTTCCAAGTAGGCTCCCTCGTTGCTCCTGTATTGTCCTTGAATACTGCAAACATTACGCATCGCTCAGTTTTTCCTTGCAGTTTGAATTCAAGCTTTTCACAGAAGATACATGTTGCAGGAAACAGCCGCAAGTCAGACGCCGATGAGGATTTACGAGGTGAGCGAGTTATTGAGGCTCTATCATTGGATGTTACACTAATCTTCAAGCGATCCTGGTTTTTAGTAAACTTTTGGTAGCATCCTCGGTGATAACCAATTGCTTTTAGATTTGCACCAACAAGACTATCTGGAATCTGATTACAAACATCTTCCATGCGATTGGGGGAATCTTGAGGTTCGATGAGTCGCCTGTCACGAATATTATGTAGCTGAACTAGCTTGTCAGTGGCAGATCCCTTGACATTGCTTAGCGGTATGAAATCACCATGCTGAATGCCACTCACATGTAAAATGCAACTGACACTGACAGCGAGACGCTTTGATTCTACATCTTCTTCACAACTTGTATCAATCTTGCGTTTTAATGACTTTGGCGGCATGATAATCCGCCGAAAGAAAATAAAACCTAGGTAATATCGACGTATTTAGAGTCCATACTTACAGAAAGAAAAGAGAAGCACTGATAAATACAAAATGGCCGACCTCTAGGTATCCTGCAATGCATGCTGAGTAGGTACTAGTTCCCCACGGTAAAGAGTACTACAGGGATACCAAATTATTTAATTCAATATGTTAAGCTGTTAGTTTTCTTATTCTGGCCCAATAACTATATTAACTATGTAGCTCAGAGTAAATCTCGAAGATTTAATCAGAAAACTAAAATTATATCACAAAACATAATGTCAAAGCATACATTGTTTTAACAAAAACAAGCATTCTTATTTACATATATTCACTATGAATATGTATATTAGCATACATACATAATCTTTATTTATTGTCATCAACGTTTTATGCCTGCAAATAACTTAAGTTTCATCCGAAGTAAGCCTTTATTATTTACTTTTCATGGATATAAATTTACTTCGTCTGTTTCATTCCTTAAAAAAATCAGTGATATAAATGTCTTATTTTTTTAAATCCAATTATATGATTGCAATTTATAGCAATAATATATTATTTATGTGTATGGTGTCCTCCAATTCATGTCATTATTATATAGAAACTCTGGAAATTGTTTTCTGATTATATGGACCTCATAGTAATCTTATAGTGTATATGTACATACTATTTTGAAAGATTCTGAGGTTAGATTAAAATTAAAATATCTGATAATTCTTCGAGTTAAAATGTATAAATGATGAAACCAACCCTTTTAATTCATTCCCTACACTATCAAACTAAATATGGGGTCTGTATGATGTGTACCTCTAAGTTAGTGTTAGTATTGATTTTTTTCGGAAATTCAAGATGGCCGCCAAAGTGCCATCCAAGATGGCCGCCAAACCAAGCCTTAATAATGACCTTGGGACAATATTTCGAAATGGGAACATCGGAATTCGTTTTCTGGACACTCTAAAGATTACAAAAATGTAAGTTAGAAAAATATATCACATGGGTGCATGGGAACCCCCTCTTCCTACTCGACTAATAGCTTCGTTCTTTTGTATACCCATTCGATTATTTTGTCGTTTCTATTGAATTACATATTCTATGTCAAGTACACGAAGTATTGTTATGTTATGTTGAAATCATCGTACATGTTGAATAAACTGTTTACAAGACTTTATGTAAACTTGATTTATAAAATGTTACAGTCTCACCATAGAAATTAGAATTTGGCTAAAACATTATTTGGACATAATTTTACATGTAATATTTTCAGTAAGCTTAAACTAATGTGTACTAAGTTAATATATTTTGTATAAGATGCAAGATAATATTTATTATTTACAAGATAATATTATTTTTACATGTATTTACAGTAAGCTAAAGTATATAGCTTATGTTTTGTATCAATTAAATATGTATTATGTATAGGAGAATACTATTTTTACATGTGTTTACAGTAAGCTAACTAAAGTATATATAAACATGTTATATGTACTATACAAGAGAATATATATATATTCATGACTATATAAATTAAGGCTTTATAAACATGCATCTTATTTACACGAGGTCAACAGTAATTTTCCAGGACTCTTGCTGAAGGATTGTAGATATGTTTGCTTCCTTATACTCATGAATTTTTTTTTGTCCCAATCGTTCAGGTCTTTCTTTATACCATTCACATCCTTTAGAACCATTATTTTCACTTTTGTAAGCTGGCTTTCATATCCACTAATTAAAGAGTGAGACTTGTGCGACAAGCTGTTCTTGAGTTTTTCAAATTTCGTTATTTCCTCAGTTTCTCCCAACACACTTTGTAAGGCCTTTGCTGTTTTGGACAACTTGTTGCTGACCTACATTGTACATACAAAATGAAATCAAACACTTAAATATAGTTTATGTAAATGAAAATTAAATGTTAAATTTATTTTATTATTTATTTATTATTTATGTACTTTATATTAGTGTTTACCTTGATTGACTTAAGAGCAAGAAATCAGTGTTATTGTCGTCTGGTTGCATTTGTTGGCATTCATCTGTCATACATACAATGTAATAAGTATTTGAAAGATGCACCAGACAATGTACTGTTGGAACAGTGATTAAAATTATAGTACCAGTATCCCATGCAATATAGAGTTACAGCAAATACATAGCCTGAAGGTTTTTCATACATGTAGCTTTAAAATTAAATTCGAATTATTATTTGGAAATCTCTTGGTATATGTGTTCTTGTTGTTTCAAAGATTGATCTGTCAAAACATATATTGTGTACATGAAGCTTAAGAGTAAAATTTTATTATTAATTTATTTTATAATAAATTTGTCACCGAAAACGACAAAACGACAAAGAAATTTGAAAGAAAAACTGATTCAAGCGCACGCTGTCTGCGTGCTCGAGTGACCACGCCATTTTCATTGTATGTACTCTTATTGACAGTGGCTGTTATTGTAAAAATACACTTGAATCACTCAACCTCATTTCTATATTCTCAACAGTATTACCTTGACAGTTGAATACTAATTTTCCATCTTCATCACAAGGTCTTTTCTGCGCTCTTTGTACACTCAAGCCAGGTGTTCTTGCACTTTCTTGATTGATGAGGATCTGAAGTGGTTAATGTTTGGACCACAAGGCTTTGCATATGCTTCCCCATAACCATCAAGAAACTCAACTGACCTATCATCTCTCCATTGCCACCACATACCTTCGACAAGTAAGTAATCAGCAATATTCCTCAGATCCTTGATTCTTTGCTGATAAAGGATTTGCTTATAACTGTGTTGTGTGGTTTTGGGAGGTTATTTGCGATCTTAGAGAGTTCCCGCTCCTGCTGCATCATAACATCAGTGTCCTCATCTTATGAATCCTCTGTTTCTAAATGCAAAAATGAGTTTTATCGTTAACGGGAAAACGGGATGAAAGTTGTTGTGCTTGGTAGATGCACCACGCGAAATAGAGAAATTATACTTCTTTACTCTTAGCGTAATGTTGCGTAAAGATATTCGAGAAGCTTTACGCTAGTGATTTAAAGACACGTAAAGACGCGTAATGCTGTGCTGTCGTAAAGCCAGCGTAAAGCCAGCGTAAAGACATCGTAATTTTCATCTTTACTTGAATGCGTAAAGCTACCATAAAGGTGTCTTAAATGTCTTATTTACGCATCTATATGCAAGCGTAAATATGCATAAAGCTTTTCGAAAAGCTTTACGCTAGTGATTTAAAGACACGTAAAGACGCGTAAAGCTGTACTGTCGTAAAGCCAGCGTAAAGACATCGTAAAGACATCGTACGTAATTTTCATCTTTACTTGAATGCGTAAAGCTACCATAAAGGTGTCTTAAATGTCTTATTTACGCATCTATAAGCAAGCGTAAATATGCATAAAGCTCTTCAAAAAGCTTTACGCTAATGATTTAAAGACGAGTAAAGACGCGTAAAGCTGTGCTGTCGTAAAGCCAGCGTAAAGACATCGTAATTTCCATCTTTACTTGAATGCGTAAAGCTACCATAAAGGTGTCTTACATGTCTTATTTACGCATCTATAAGCAAGCGTAAATATGCATATATATAGCTTTTCGAGAAGCTTTTTTAAATACGCTAGTGATTTAAAGACGCGTAAAGCTGTGCTGTCGTAAAGCCAGCGTAAAGACATCGTAATTTCCATCTTTACCATCTCTGAAAGGTAATCATCACCAACGTACCCATAACTATCTAACTAGAAGTGATTGATCAGCATGCAAGACGTTCGTGAAAACTTTACTAAAATTGTCAAAACAAAAAATACGAAGTCGTGTGCCTTTCATCGCGATTTTCAAACGATTTATTTATTTTCGATATTATCCTGTAAATATCTATAGTTACGCAACCCTATACATAATGAAGACGGGAATATTTTCTTCCGAGATATTGTCTGAAGTTATTTGAAGTAATATTTGAAGTTGGATACTGGCAGGCTGAATAACAACGCAAGAAACTGTTCTTCTACTGACCCCCTACCCCTAGCGGTCACGTGGCAACGTGGCACGTGTGCAGTGTGTGACCGATTTGAATTTTTGGCGGTCAATCCGTTCTTCTTGACACATCACAATGGCGGACGGTTGTATGCTGCTAGCGCCCAGGTTTATCTTTGGTTTCAAGCCTTTCACACGATTGTATACGTTACTCAAATAGGTAAGTTTCCTTGAGTTTCTATCTTTCTTTTAGTTTATCTAGACTCGAACTGTTTGCAACTGAACGTTTCGCTTCGATTGAAGTGTTAAATTCCTTCGGGAGTTCGATCGGTTCAAATACTCATGGACGCGTCATTTCACGTTGTATAAGTCGATTTGTTCTATCTTTATTGTCTTGTATTACTTTCTTGATGAATATAAATACTGAAACTTTCACAGGTATCGAAGTTATTGGCTTTTGAGAGTCACAAGACACAAGAGTCCTCATCACTTCCAACTCAGTTGACCATGATTATTCGTTGTTTACCAAAGGATAGATTTCACAAGCTGGGTAATCTATAAATGACTGTCGTTTGAAATAGGTTAACTGTGATAATAATTTAGTTTGGTAGATAGTTATCAGTACGTTAGTGCTGTTTGATAGTTACTTTATACTACAATATTTAGATTGTAGATTACAATACCAGTAACTGGATGATAATAAAGAGTCATAATGAACGATAATGTCATGTACTGAGTAATACATTCGAACTCTTGGATGATTTGATAAACTACAGTATAATCCGGCGAAGATAAATTAGTTACTGACTTGGAAAATTTTAGTCATTAGAAGAGTAGCAAATATTTTGTCATGCCTGGCCTAGATCAGTGAATAGAGATAATATTTCGCAGTCGATATTACTTTCACAATGGCCTGTCAGGCTCAGTTTTAAATTGACATCATTTTCTATATCAAATATTTTTTTGGTGGAAGGTTATTTGATCACATTATGATTGCACTTATTCAGGTAAATTCTACAGTGTGGACACTCGAACCGTGAACACTTCGATAATGAATGCTGTAAGTCTTGATACGAGAATGGCTTGAGCCAAGCAATCGGAAATACGAATTTTTGATAGCTCAGCGTATTTGAGAAGTTATATGGCAGTAGAAAGTACGGAAAATAACGATCTCGAAGTGTTCACGGTTCGATCAAGATTTAGTATTATTTTATGGGATTGGAAGTTACAGTTCATAAATCACAATAATTGTAGATATTCTATATCTTGTTACAAGAACATTTCCAATGCCAATAAATGGTTAAAACGCACCTGTGAACTATGAATGTTGTCAAGTTTATTTACTATATTTATGAACCGCAATTACGTAACAAATAAAATGTGGAATTCTACAAAATTACGAGCGATTACATACAATATAAAGATTTACGTACTCTACAAAGGTCGGAATTACTCAGAATTACGCGCGATTTACGTACTCTATAAAGATCGGAATTACTCAGAATTACGCGCGATTTACGTACTCTATAAAGATCGGGATTACTCAGAATTACGCGCGATTTACGTACTCTATAAAGATCGGAATTACTCAGAATTACGCGCGATTTACGTACTCTATAAAGATCGGGATTACTCAGAATTACGCGCGATTTACGTACTCTATAAAGATCGGAATTACTCAGAATTACGCGCGATTTACGTAATCGTAAAGATTGGGAATACCGAAGAAATATCCAGCTTTACGGTTAACGTACTGGTTAGGTTTATTCCTCTTTACACTTCATCGTAAAGATGCTTAAATTTAACCGTTTATCTCGCATTACGCTGAAGCGTAAAGATGTCGTAAAGACTAACTTTACGGGGCGTAAAGGAGTATAAATATTCTTAAAGCTAAGATTTATGTCGGCATTACGTCAACATTACTCTGATGTAATTTTATTATTTCGTGTGGTGATGATTGATGTTTTGACATTGAGAGGCAAGAGAGTAGCATCCCTGGATGTAACATACACATGATGTAGTTTACGAGGTAGTGTGCCCAAATGAAAATTGCATGGAGTTCTATGTAGGAGAAACGGCCAGGAGATTGGACGAGCGGGTAAAAGACCACAGTGGAAGTGACAACAATTCATCCATCCTAAAACATTCGAAGAAGTTAGACCACACCCCGGTATGCAGAGATCAAATTAGTATCTTAGCGCTTTACACCAAGCCAGAAGAGAAAAATATCTTAGGCGCTATTCATAAAAGAACTTAGTCCAATGTTGAACGAACAAGGACAATCAACTCCCCTGAGTTTATTGTAGCTTTAACTTTATATGTTATGCAATAATTCACGTTTATCACTATTGCAGTTGATGGCCATCGGATGATGGCCGAAATATTCAAATAGACCAACATGAACAACACATTTTTTCTTGTCATTTCATTTTTATTTAATCTATTTGCCCAATTTTATTTTTTTTTATTTTTTTTATTTTTTATTTTTTGTTGATAATATTTTTATTGCGATAAATATATTTATTGCGATAAATATTCTTACAATATTACAATCAATACTATAATATTACTACAATAATGCTATAATGATACTGCAATAAACTACAATAATACTACAGTAACACTAACACAACAACACTACACTACAACAATAAAATAAAAACTGTCTTGTGCTCTTGCCAGTGTAAAGAATTACATCATTGCAGAAGATAATTTGTTCCATTTACTATTGTGTTTTTGAATAATATTTTTTTTGTTGGCCACTTTATATTCTATGTTTTTATGATACCTTAGAAAATTCTTAAATTGTGATAAGGATGGTATCTTTCCTTTTTCTCTTGTTTTATATAATAAGAGTTTATATAACAATATTATGTAATTTGTCATGACATCATCAACACCCAGTATGATATTTTTAATGTTAGATTCTGGAAGTTGAAGTTCAAAATTCATAAGCCAAATTCTTATTTCAAAATATAAATTCTTAGATTCCATGCATTCAACAAATAGATGGTCGATTGTTTCAGGATAGAGCGAACAAAACGAACAAGAGGAGTGATCAAGTATTTTAAAACGATGACGGTCATAATTTAGATATAATATGTTATTTAATATTCTTGTATTGAAAATACCTTAAATATGTATCGATAGAGGTTTTATAAATTCTATTTTAAATTTCATTCCAATCCAAATGACTGTCCTGGTTGATTCTCTTGCCTATATTGTTTTGGGAGGATGGGGGTCTGAATTTCAAGTTAATAAATCACTGATATATTTGCTTTGTCCTTATTTTATCTATGTCTATTTTTTTGTTTTCTATTTGCAGGCATTTTTTAGTTTGTACTTCATTATCATTTGCGTTTCTATTCTCTGTTATTTGTTTCTTCCATGTCGATGGTATTGCGTGAATTATTCCAGCCCATCTCAAAAAATCCTTGAGTCCCAAATTATCATTGTGTACAATTTCCCTTGATGCATTATTTTGATATTTTACCCATTCATCATAATTGAAGCTCTGTGAATCCTTCAACAATGACTGAGAATCATCATTGCAAAATTGTTGTTTCTCAGGACTATCTGGAGGGCTATCATCTGAACCAACATTGGTAGCTGTGTCTCAACAGAGCGACTTCCTGAACCTCTCTCCACAAGCCTTTATTGATGACTGGGTGTTATAACTTAGTCGCTTTCTATTAGACCTAAATTGCCTTGTTGAGACTAACTGGATGGTTTCTTGTGCATGCCTCTGTTGGGATGGTTTCCTCTCTGACAATGGTGGGCTCTGATGATATTCTTTACTGTATGGCATTCCTCTTTGTGCTCTATATGAAGATCCCTGCCATCTAAAATTCACATTTCCAGTTGGAGATTGCCACATTGGGCCTTGTGGACCAGGATATGCACCGTCCAATGCAATGTTGATAACTTGAAGGGTGACTGACTTTGGGGAAGAGAGCTGGTTGTTCTTTGGTACATATTTGGTGTCTGAGGACGAGAGCTTGCAGTTGCATGGTTAATTGTGAATGGTGCCCACAGGTTCTGGATTGCTTTTGGGGATTTGCATTGGCTCACATTCTGCCTCTGGTTGCTAAGATAGGGATAGTCATTTTGCTCAGGTAACATAGACTTTGCTTTACTTTGATAATCCTCAATGATTTGTTCCAAATCTGCTGAGTGTGATGGAATTTTGTGATGACATGCAGCTGATAAAATTATCAGATCATTGTCTAGATTTGTTCGGCTAGAATACTTAAAGTGCATATGAAGCGAAATTTATTTTAGTAAAAATCCAACATACATTAACCTTAGCAAAAATGTCACATACTGGTTTTCTTTGATTGTTTCGGAAATAATGTTTTTTGAGCGACCTAAAGATCCCTACTTGGCACTGGAGACTGGTAGCGAACTTGATGGCTGTGACGAGGGGTGATAAACCAGAGGGCCACGAGAGGTGATAAACGAGAGAAGAAATAAGACAACTAATCGAAAATGTCAGAAAGTGTGGAAGGTAGATCAATGGAAAGTGGAAGTGATATGAAAGACGGCGATGGAAGACGGCAATGGGGAAGACGAAATATCTGTAAAGATAGAGAATTTTCAACCATATCAAGATGAACCTCTCGATAGTTCATCAGATGAATATGAAGATAGATAGATAGATGCCTTTATTTACACAGGGTAGCAGGGAGGCAGAAGAAGAAGAAGAAGAAAAGGACGACGATGGACCAACACCCGCACTTTTAGCTTCTCGCTACGAAAAACAAGGTCCAGTTTGTGGTAAGTTTTTTGAAGGATCTTTCACTGTTTGTAAGATAACAAATTGAAATGAAACAAATTTGTCGTAGGTGTAGTTGTAGCGATACCTTCCTAACTGGGGCACTGGAATTTAGATGCTGCCGAGAGGTCAGTGTTGCTTTAAACAAATTCTCTTTTGATGGAAGTGGAGAACAAGTACGCTTTATGACCCAGCACAAAGAATACACACCATTAACTCATCGAGCAGTTGTACGACAAGCTGGTCCGCTTCTGAAAACTCAAAATGGTAAAAGCTATCGACGTATTGATGGCCAAGCAGAGAACCAGTAAGTAGCAACTCACTTTGTTGTTGATATATCATAAATATTTTTTTACCACACCAACAATATATGAATATTGAATACGTACCTTGAGTCTTGACTACGGCTTTATATAAGCTTAAGGTGGTTCCAGCATAATGAATGACCGGTTTGCCGTATTTTTTAACTCGCTCGCTCCGCGTCAATATTGCTTGGATTTTATTATGCTTAACACAAATACTAATTCAACTATTCTGCTTTTGGAAGGTTTATTCAAAATTATCATTGTAAGCCGCGTTTGTGAATGCCAGCTGATATTCAAACGACACTATTTTCACTAAAACTGCTGCCAAGCGTTATTCCCAAGTACGATTTTTTTTAAACTTCGTGAACGACCTTTTAAGGTCCCTAGTAATGTTCTGACGAGGTAAGAAGGAAATTGATCGAGCCGAAATCATCAATTCATATTTTTGTTGTCAAAATTTGGACAAATCGGTTGTTACGTGATTTCGGCTCGAACAATTTTTTTCTTACCTCGTCAGAACATTACTAGGGACCTTAAAAGGCCGTTCACGAAGTTTAAAAAAAATCGTACTTGGGAATAACGCTTGGCAGCAGTTTTAGTGAAAATAGTGTCGTTTGAATATCAGCTGGCATTCACAAACGCGGCTTACAATGATAATTTTGAATACACCGTCGAAAGGCAGAATAGTTGAATTAGTATTTGTGTTAAGCACAATAAAATCCAAGCAATATTGACGCGGAGCGAGCGAGTTAAATAAATACGGCAAACCGGTCATTCATTATGCGGGAACCACCTTAACTGATATTCGAAAGGAACCGTAGTATACTGCTTTGATAGATGCCCCGAAAACGATTATTATTTTGATCAATGGAAAAGTCATTTGACCATTAGCTATAAGGGATTATCACTTTATATATGTAGCAACTGTAGCCAACTTACAATCTCCTTTATTTTTTTGTGGGTTTCTCTGTGTTCTTTACAATAATTCAAGTTGTACTATTTCTCTACTTGTGAGGTTAGAGAGTGTACTTGGAGACGTAGGGCCTTCTTGATACGCACACTGTTAAGTTCTCTTTACAGAGTACTCGTACCACCTTCGTGCATGCGGTCCAGCCTTAAGTACCCCAAGGACCTCCCAAATACCCATGACCCCTTACATCCTTGGAAAGAACACATGGATGATGGTGGAGGTGGCACGCATGGTGGACATAAGGTGCCATTCTTAGGCTTTATAGACAATAAAAGACTCTTATTCCTTACCAACAATTGACGAAGCACTCGAGTCCATGTCTGGATTCGCCTGGTTTTCAACTTTAGACTTCAAAAGTGGGTACTGTACAGCCCCGCAAATGATTCCGGCCCGCAAATGATCCCAGGCCCGCAAATGATCCCCAAACTAGGCCCGCAAATGATCCCGGCCCGCAAATGATCCCCGATGAGTTCCGCAAATGATCCCCAGTAAAACTTGCACTGGTGGGATACAAGTTGAGAGATTTTGAAAATTAATTAATTAATTAATTAAAATAAAGCCTGAAAAGAAATCCTGAACAGATATATGGTAGAACATTTATTATCAAGACGATTTTAAACCTCCTGACACTGATTCAACGGTCTGTGCAAGTCTAAAGAGAAAGCCGCAGACAAGTATGAATGCATGGCTAGTTTGCTTGGGCATCAAGCTGAAATTCACTATCACAGTCTCAAGACAATGGTGTCTTCAAATGGAGACATAGCAGAGGGGCTCAAGCAAAAGTACGGAGAAGGGATTACTTCCGTAGAAAACTGCCCAAAGTGTGGGAAAGAGTTCGAAAGCTATTCAAAGGGAGTATTTGAGAGCACGAGGGGAAGTTTACAGGTGTATCCGACGACAATGAGTTCTGTGATAACTGCACAAAAGTTGGTTGTTATACTTGACACTGAGCCAGAATAACACTTTTCTTTGACGTTGATTGAGTTCGTTACTGTTATAATATCATAATAATGATGATTTATATAGCGCCAGATTTATGTACACTGATTGCGCAAATAATGATTGGAATAATGATTTTGTTAACAATCAGATGCCTACGTGCTGTTGCCTACCGATGGCTGATACGCTGGCTATGTGGGTACATGGGCTGGAGCCATAGTAGACCACTACCAGCATGCATTTATCATGAGATCGATCGAGTGATTTTTTACACATGCAACAAGAGAATATGCCTAGAGAAGAAAATTAATTAATTTAAAAAAATCAATGAATTATTATCATTGTCTAGTAACGTTTCCATGCAATGTTTTGCTACAATACACTTCCTACCCTTGTATTGCATGATATTACTTATTAATTGGGGACTCTGACGAAAATCGTTCGAAATTTAATTTAATCTACTCAACCCAAACATTCAGACAATCAATCATACGCAGTAATGTAAGAAAAACTACTTCACCCAAACTTTTAGCTTCATAAAAATAAAATAACTCAAGAAACTAACACAAAGAAATGTATGGAGCGAAGCTGTGTTGATTGTTTGGGTTGAGTAGATGATCTCACTGAAACTTCTAAAGATTCATAAAAATATAGTACTTCCCTCTGGAATATGGAAAAAATATTTGAATTAGTGATTATTAGACCATTGAAGAATTATTCAATGAAGTTTCAGCTAAATTAAATTTCGAACGATTTTCGAACACTTGTTTATATCTTAATCTGAACATCTTAAAGTTGTAATTAGAGCTTTTTCATGCCTGTTAGTGACTGCACCATGTATGGCCAAGAATGTGGAATAATCAGGGTAAAATTACCTCGATTAGACCGACATTGTGAAAAGTGACCAAATTCGCAAGGTAGGTCTTTTATGAATATTTATTTCTCAGACTTCGAGTCTTCAGACTTTCAACAATTGGATTGAATGTGTTTAGGAGATAATAAGAATTGCCTTTATAGTGATATTTAGTAAATGAAATTAGTTTTTGAGTGAAATAATCGAGCTATAACAAGACTAATTTTTCATATTTTGACCATTTCCCTCAAATGGTACGAACCCCCACCGTAAAATTATAATTTTCCCCAAAAAACTTTTTGTAGAATTTAAAACATCAATGTCTATAGAAGTTGTTATAAAAGTATCATTTCTTAGAAGAGCGTACTTTAGGAGATATCAGCCAAATAGTTTGGCCTGTTTTTCATGTCTACCAAAATGGCCGACATGGCCCCTCATTAAGTGTTGATTTTCTGAGCGAATACTCAAAGCGAATTGTAGTGATTGACCATTTTTAAAACTAGAAGAGTTGCCCTGCTAGTGGAACAAATTTGAATGAAATTGGTTTAAATGCGCCGGAGAAAGAGCCTCATTCATTTGCCCTTTCCTGGAGGGCATTTTGGGTTGAATTTGTGGCACATGGGCCAGAAGGAACAAATAGCCGTTGCTATGGCAACAATGCATTTGATGACCCCAACAAGGGGTGTTTTTGTGCACCCCCCTGGGTGGTCTACCTGCACACAAAATTTCAAGGTGGGTGAAAATTTTCATTTCCAACTTTGCTTGATTTTCTCATTCATCTGCTCTTATGAGTGCATATCAGGGTTTTGGGTTTCTTTTGAAAATCGATTACATATAACGTGAATAGTGGGATGGTTCAGTATTTTGTGATTTGAGCTTCGCATTTGCGAGTTATGAAGGTTTGAAATCATGATATACTAATTAGGTGACGTCAATGCAGGCATTTGCCGTAACTTATTTTAACTTTTTCAAGTAGCACTCTTTTCTAAAATAGAAATAAAAGTTTAACATCATTTATATAAGTTGTAGAATAACTTTTTGCCAGTTTAAAAATGTCAGTAATTTGCAAAGGGGCGCTTTTGTATAATAAATGATGCCTGCGTTGACGTCACCTAATTAACATATCACGATTTCAAACCATCATAACTCGCAAATGCGAAGCTCAAATCACAAAATACTGAACCATCCCACTATTCACTTCATATATAATCGATTTTCAAAAGAAACCCAAAACCCTGATATGCACTTTAAAAACAAGTGAAACTTTGGCAATTGTAGCACCAGCCATCAATGTAGCAAAACTGTGTTGTGACACACACGCCATTGTCCCATTTTTTTTCATTGTGCCTAAAGGGGTTCCATCTTTACATTTAAAACAAAAGATTGAAAAAAGATTCATCAACATAGAGTAAAATACAATGGATTTTGGTTCATCATATGTAGGTGTATTAGGAGGAACACTGGAATAGAAACAAAGTTGCAAATTAGGCAAATGGATAATAAACAATAATTGTTGATATTTACATTGATTATTCATACCTAATATTATTCTGAAGTTCATCATTGTAATGTTATTGGCTTGGGATGGCACATACGACTAGATCGGAATCAGAACGAACATCTTATTTTGTTATGCGTAGCCATCTTGAAGCATGTGAACAACGGGCTATCTAATTTACATAATAAACGGAAGTGAATGTACCGGAAGTAACTATTACATCTCCTTCTTTCTCTTGTTAAGAAAATATCAACTGTAACAATGTTATGAAATAAACAAGTTTTAATGTTTATACATTAAAAAGGTCTTGTCTTTCAGGCGTGTCGATCGCCTCAACTCTGTGGTTTGGGGTTCACTAGATTGTTCAACCGTGCTAACAATGTCATTGTTCCGATCTTGATTAAGTGTAGATGGCATGCATGGTACATCAGTAGCTGCATTGTCAGTGTCTCTAGGTACATGGTGTAAATGTCGTCGGTTCCTTCGTAGAACATTTCCGCTTTCCTTGGCGACCATGTAAGAACGAGGGTGTATGGTTGCATCCTTGATGATACCTTGCTGCCATGTGTGTGTTTGAGAGTTGAGCACACGAACTTGTTCGTTAGGATAGAGTGGTGATAAGGACTTGGCTGTCTTGTCGTAGGCAAATCTCTGTTTATCTTGTCTTTCCTGCAATTTGCTGTTTATATCTCCATCAGCTGATAGTCCAATATTTGATTTAGAGATTGCTGGTAAATTGGTCTTGTAGACACGCGAGTTTAGTAATTCTGCCGGTGATGACAAGGTATGATCGAGTGGTGTTGTTCTGAGGCATAACATAGCTAAATGAGGGTATGCACCTGACTCCTTGCATTTTTGTAGCAGACTTTTTACTGTTTGTACGTTGCGCTCTATGAAGCCATTAGCTTGTGGGTAATATGGTGATGTTGTTACATGATCAAAGCCATAAGTGTTGCTAAACTTCTGAAATACCTCAGATGTAAACTGTGTGTCATTTCCTGTAATCAACTTGTCTGGAATCCCATGTTCTTCAAACATACCCTTCATGTGTGCAATGGTGGTGCTTGACTCACAGTTAGCAAGTTTTCGTACTAAAGGGAATTTGCTGTAGTAGTCACATACTAGTGTGAATTGTTCCAATAAAATAGATCTGCTCCTAGAGTATGCCATGATTTCTGCGGTACATCATGTGGAATCATGGGCTCTCTGGTGTTTTCTTTCTGATGACGCTGACAAGGTGCACATTGTTTCACCATTATATCAATATCTTGATTGATATTAGGCCAAAACACTGAACCTTTAGCACGTAGCTTACATTTTCCTGATCCTTGATGACCATAATGTAGTTGGTTTAGTACTTCAACTTGCAATGTTTTAGGAATTATAAGTCCTTTCAGAATTATACCGTCTGCGACAGTTAACTCATCTCGATAATTCCAATATGCATGCAGTTGTGATGGACAATCCGATCTGGTTTTGGGCCAACCATTAGTTATGACTGTCCGTAATAGTGCTAGGTCAATGTCCTTTGCTGTCTCATCTCTTATCTGATCAAGTCTTGTAGGAGTTGCATTCAAGTGTAAGTGTAACTCATGTACCGATATATCTAAACCTGGGATTTCATCTCCAGGACAAGAGCTGATTCGTGACAAGGCGTCTGTGAGTGGTATGTCCTTTCCTGGAATATAGGTAACTTGTGCATTGTATTTCTGAATTCTTAAGAGCATTCTGGCAATGCGTGGGGGTGCACTTGCCAAATGTTTTTTTAGATATTGCCTCGAGGGGCTTGTGATCCGTCTGAACAACCACTGGTCTGCCATAGCAATAATAGTGAAATTTCTCTAGTCCATGCACTACTCCAAGCATTTCTCGTTCAATGGTGGAGTAGCGTCGTTCAGTGTCGTTCAGTGTCAGTTAGTAGTTTGCTAGAATAGGCCAGAGGTTGATTATCCTGCAGGAGTACAGCGCCTAATCCACGCTGTGATGCGTCAACCTGAACGACTAATGGTTTCTTGCTGTCAAAATATATAAGCGATGTTGGTGCTGCTACTGTCAACAGCTGCTTGGTGTTCAGGACTCCAAACAAATTCACTGGATGTTTTGACTAAATCCCACAAGTATGAATCTGCTAAGATACTGTGTAGCTCCTAGAAATGACTGTAAATCTGGAAGTGCAGACGATGGATCCATTGCATTGATTGCCTCTACCTTTGAAGGGTCGACCTTAAGACCATTTGCACTCAAAATGTGCCAATAGAATGGAATACTAGTGCTCTTTATGACACATTTATCAGTGTTGAACTTTAGACTAGTACTGCGTGCTCTATCCATAACGGCTTGCAGGTTAGTATCATGATCACTGCCATCTTCTTTGAATCCAACCACGACAATATAATAAGCAATTCCAGTCACACCTGTAAGGTCACCGAAGGTTTCGTCTACTTTCTTCTGGAATACATCCTGTGCACAGATTAAGCCAAAGGGAAGTCGGCAGAAATGATAGTGACCAAAAGGGGAATTGAAAGTTGTGTAGTAGGAGCTTTCTTCATCCAACTTTATATTCCAGTATCCACTTCGTGCATCAACTATTGAAAAATATTTGGCTCCATTCAGCTTTGCTAATATGTCCTCCAGTGTTGGTGTATAGTGGTGAGGCCTTTTGGTGGCTTTGTTGAGATCCTTTGGGTCTATGCACAACCTGATTGATCCATTTGGTTTAGTCACACATACAAATGAGATAACCCAGTCAGTGGGTCTGTCCACTTTCTTCAGTATTTCTTGAGCACATAACGAGTCAAGCTCTGCAATTGAAGGGTTTACGAAGAGCTTCTGGTACACGACGTGGTGGATCGATGTACTACTGGTGGTACTGTTTCATCAAGAATAATGTGGTACTCGCCCTCGAAAACATCCAATTCCTTCAAAACAGTAACTGTATTCATTAAGGAGTTTCTCCTTTGCTTGTGCATATCCTTTGGGCTTGCCTTTCTTTTGCTCTGGTTGTGACTTTGTATCTGACTCAACTGTGAATTTAAACTACAATGAAGTGATATCAACTTGAGATCCTGACTTGTCTGTAAACCCAGTATTACCGGTCCTTGTGACTCCACTACATGAAACAAACTTTCTATGGTTGTGTTCAAATGTGTAACAGTTAATGTACAGTTACCATAATTCTTGATTGGATGTCCTCCATAAGCAATGATTTTAGTGTTACTTGTCTTAATGTCTACATCTTGAAATAGCTCTTTGTATTTGTCAATAGGGATTACGTTGCCCTCAGCACCACTGTCGACCTTGCATGCGACAAGCTTAGAGTTGATGTTTATATTTACCATTGCTTGCTTTATAGTAGATCCTTGGCCAATATTATCAATGATCAATGGGCTGAAGTAAAGCTGCTCTGTATCATCAGCTTGCTGTTCCAGGGCATGTAAGTTTTGCCTTGAATTTGCCTTGAGTTTGACTTTGGGAGTGTTGGATATTGTTGTTTATCTGCTTGATTTTTTTCGACACTGGCGTGACCAGTGGTGTAGAATATTACACGTATTACATCTTGTGTTGAATGCTGGACAATTCTCTCTCTTTGATACATCATGGTTTAAACCACAGTTCCAACATTTTCTCTGATCATTATTTGAAGGTCGTTGTTGCCTTCTAGGTCTGTTATTCTGTTCTTGCTTCAGTAGATGAAGCTGTGAGTTATCTTGCTGTGAAGCGGGTAGATTCATACCTTGAACCTGACGTTTGGTCGCTTCCTCTGTTCTTGCGATGTCTATAGCTTTGTTGAACGTCATATCTGCTGGTTCTTTCAAACGTTTTGATCGCACCTGGTCCGAGTTGGTTCCAAATATAAGCGCATCGATGAGGTGTTCATCTGGATTTGCAAAGTTACACTCTTGGACGAGAACTCTGAGTCTCTTTACAAATATATTTACTAACTCTTCTGCTCCTTGCTTCATCGATCGGAGCTTGAATCTAGACAGCCTGAAATTGCTCTTTGGCACGACAAAATCCTCAAATTTATTCCAGTACGTCGCTAACTTGCCTTATTCGTCTTTGGTAAGGGTCCACATGGAGGCCAGTTCAATACCGTCATCCCCCGACCAAATAAGTAAATAATTCACTTTCTCTTTCTCAGATTTTTCTTTGAGTGGACCTTCGAAGATTAACGTACATTTTGCTTTGAATTTTTTGAACAACTGAGGCGCATCTGGGGCGTTCAAGTCCATTGTTGGTACCGGTAATCCTGCTAGCTCGGTGGTTGTCATCTTGCTCGTTTGGCTGTAAACTTTCGCAGAACATTTCACCTTCCTGGTGTATCCTGACCTTGGATAACAGCTCTTCTATGTAGATTCGGTTCACTTCTGACACCATGTAATGTTATTGCCTTGGGATGGCACATAAAACATACGATTAGATCGGATTCAGAACGAACATCTTTATTTTGTTATGCGTAGCCATCTTGAAGCACAGATGGGGTTGTAATACGTATTCCATATATGGTAAAAGCGTGCAAGCGAATAGCGGCCCCTAACAAGCGTATATCGGCCCCTAACAAGCGAATAGCGGCCCCAATTTGGTTAATAGGTATTTGCAATGCAAACTATTTTCAAAAGCTAGAAAAAATGCAGAGTTTGGCAGCGTAATCCCTCGTGGTCAAGTGCGGTAAAGCGGAGGGTTAGGTTTAGGGTTAGGGATGGAAATAAAAAAATGGGTCGCCATTCGCTAGTTAAGTGCTTCTATTCGCTTGTTAGGGGCCGCTATACGCTCATACCATATATGGAATACGTATTACAACCCCGACTCTTGAAACATGTGAACAACGGGCTATCTAATTTACATAATAAACGGAATACATTTACATAATAAAAGGAAGTGAATGTACCGGAAGTAACTATTACAATCATCTTCACCACTTTTAGTTTCCGTGGTTTCCTCAAGAGATTTCCAGTTTTCAGATAACATGTCATCACTAGTTGATTCATCATATTCAGATTCTGAGGTACTTGATTCAGGTTCTGAATCATGACTGATCATGTTATAACTTTCCTCATCTTCATCATCTGATGTTTGTGCATCCTCTGAAGAGTCATCTTCTTTGTCTAGGGTACTTTCATTAGTCTCTTGTTTCTTCTAACATACACAATAAAATATACGATAACATAATTTACCTTACTCAAGGGAATATAATAATGTATTACCACAAACATTTTTGTCAATTTTCAATTGAGAGTGTTTTCTTTTAAATATTAAACTCGAAAATGTAAATTTCAGAACGAATTACGAATCTCTGTTCGCGAATTTCCCGTTGAAACTTGCTACCTGGTGGCCATGTTGTGACGTCATATCGTCAACCTTCCACAATTCACCCTCTTGGTTCACTCGGTTTTGGCTGAATAGTTAGTGTATTCTGGCACACAGCAATGTATCATTTTACAAAGAAATCGCAGAGACGCTAGGTGTAATTTGCTAAGAGTATCATTGAGTTACAGATGTTTTGGTCGGTTGAAAGTTGGCTCTATGCCTTTGGACAAATCGAGTCCATTGTTGCCTTACAGCTTCATCTGGCGGAAAATAATGCATCGATATGGCAGGGGAGTAGCTAGTGTTCTGACAGCTTACTGTATTTGGGCCACCAGCCACACAATACTTCCCCCCTTTCTTCAATGGTCGTGTGTCTGCCATGCTTGTTGCTTCGAGGGAAAAAACGTATTACGTCACATCCGGCGATTTGGTCGAGCGGAAATTGTGGCAATTTTTAGCGGGAGAGCACCTCTCGCTCTTCGCGAAATTCACGTACAAAAGCTTACACCAGAAAAACATTTATCATCGATTATGTTTTATCAATGTTAAAACTAAATTTTAATTATAAAATAAATTTCGCTTCATATGCACTTTAAGAGCGACTGTCAGGAAATACCGAGAATCGTCGGACAAAACTGAAAAGTCGGAATCCATTTTTTTTCACCGAATGAAAGCCTATGGCGAACTATTTTCGAAAAGCATGTCCAAAAGTTTCAGTGCTTTTTAATTTTTCCAAAAAATAAGAGTGTTGAAAATACCATCCGACACGCCCTTGGCGCCGGTGAAAATTTGGTAAAATTATGCATATTCGCGACGCTCGCACGTAGTAACGAGAAGATACAAATAATCCACATTTTAGCTGTGTATTGTTCATCACTTCTCTGTCTCTAGGTACAAAAAATTTAGTAGTTTTATTTATTTGTAGCTCTGATACTGGCTAACCAAAAACACCAATCTCGGCCATTCAGAATCGAGGCAAATAATGGGATAATACGCGGCTCCATAATACGCGGCTCCATAATGAGGATAATGTCCTCAGATCATCAAAAACCCTAGAAAAACTTGTACGAAGAAACACTTGACACATCGCTTGAGAGCTGTGTCTACTTATTGATGCAAAATAGCATGAAATCATAGAAAATAATGTGCAATAACTTACCTTCAAACCAACGCGTGAAGTAAACTGTAAAGCACATGGAAAACGTCCGACAAACGTTTTGAATTGATAAAACGTCGACAACCACACGAGAGATCACGTAAATAAGCGATAACTTTCCGAAGTCTGCCGAAAGAACTGATAGTCACGAAAATCCTACGAAAATCTACGTAAATATATCGGAGACCACCGGTGAAACGTCGGCTATATCGTCGATAATCGTCGATAGATCGTCGATGACTTCGTCGCTGTTCGTCGCTCTCAGTGTTCGATTGATATCAATCGGTTCCGAACACTATCCGAAGATTAGGACACTTACTTACTTACGGACTTACACACTCGATGACATAGTGGCTACTCTCTTCTGAGAAGAGGAGTAGCCACAAAAAGCCTGGATAACCCAGGAAAGACTGGATAAAAAGCCTGGATAACCCAGGAAAGCCTGGATAAAAAGCCTGGATAACCCAGGGAAGCCTGGAAATAAAAGGCCTGGATAACCCAATGAAAGCCTGGATAAAAAGCCTGGATAACCTAGGGAAGCCTGGATAAAAAGCCTGGATCATCATCCAGGAATTAGGAGCACCTGAGAACACTTAAATGTAACAAAATGTAACAATTGAAAGCCTCAATTGAATCAACTACATGTATAATGTTTCATTTGGCTACCGAGATTAAATCAGCATGACTGCATGCATTAATCAATGCCTAGTAAATTAGTGCAGTTTGCCACTAATCTTTAACGTGCACTATTGTAGCATTTAAAATATCAACCAAACACCAGATTAATAACATGACCAAGTAATTTATTTACACTCAATAATCAATATCTTGACAAACAAGTTTGAAAAATATTATAAAATATACAGTATACAGTAATAAATAGAAAAATTAATAACTCTTATAAACTTTAGTTACAATAATATTTTTCTTCTAAATCACTCAGTTTCACTTAGCTGTTGCCGTTCTGCTCATCGGTCTCATTGGGTAGACATTATTTTTTGATTTATTTTGCTCTTAGGAGTTTTTGAAAGTCACCCAACATCTCGGTCACTTTTGATTTCGATTGATTGGGAAACTTCTTCAGAATTTTTCCTAAAAGAGACATTTATCACCTATTTCAATAACATGCAGTCCATAGGCAATAGGTTAATTATACACGGTCGTTTCAATACCATTTTTTCCCTCCAATGTAACATACGATATCTATATATCGATGATATATATACAGCTTTTTCAAAAAAACGTTGATAATTCTAAATAGTGTATTCCAAGACCGAAATGCATTTTGGGACTCAAAGTTTTTTGAAATAGCTGTATAAAATACAAATGTATATGGTAACAGCTTGAATGTCAGAAATAACTTCATGAATTAATTTGATTCAAATTTTGTCTTCAGGCCAGTGTTTGAGTTCAAATAGTACTGGTTAAAGAATGATATCATACAGCTTTTCATACATGAAGTGCCAATTTTGATTTTAAATTCAAGCAGTATTACAATAATGCAGCTGCCATTGTTTAAGGGTGGATTAACCTATTTCGTTGCTACACAACCGCGTTGCTAAGAAGACTCCTTTGCCGGCGCGCGCGCGTCAAATATTGCCGCCAAATTAAATCGCCAAACTTTAATTTTTTTAAAGGACAGTAATTGTTTCCTGTTGTTTCGCTGCCTTTTTGTTGTTTTTATTTTACACTCTACTCTGTTTACATTTTCAATTTGGAATGAGACAAAATGCCTGGAAAACGAACAATCCCGATAACTAGAAAACGAGCGAAAAATGCCGCGAATAGCCGATGGGAGGAAAAAGAAAATCTTTCGATGAGCGAAAGGAAAAATGCCGAAACGCAAACAGAAGAGGTTTTCACTTGCCTGAAATGTCAGAACTTGTCAGAAAGTACTACCGAGAAAATAGCTCAGAAGGAGCAGCTACAGAATCAAGAGACGCAGACGGACACGGTTTTGCAAAATATCCTGCAAGAAGAAGAACAAAATGTTGACTTTGGTATTCCGGGTTCAAGCGACCCAAGATTTGATTTGGACAAACTATTCCAAGACTTGGATGTAATCCCCCTTTCCCAAGGGAGTGATGCTGGTATGTTACCGTTAATACGAGAAAATGAAGTTTTGCAAAAAGAATTGAACAATTTTTTTTCAAAGGTCAACTACGATGTAAACAAATTGAGCGAACAGCAACTAATCATAAGTCAAAATAATCATGTACTAACGAATACAGAATTCATTGAAAAAATTTCTTCTTACAAACTTTGTGAACACTGTGGAAGTACAGAAATAACAGATTCCCTTGACGAAGTTCGAGGAATTATGAACATAAAGTATATTTGTAAAGACTGTCAAGGTGTTTCCTCTTTTTCTTTGGATGATCGTGTGATTCGTGTTGGTAAAACTCGGCCCAAGGCTTACCTGCTAAACTTCATAGCTCTTTGCTTTATACTAAACGGTCAATATTACAAGGATTATGAACACGTTCTGGGCTCACTGGGTCTCATTCCAACATGTGCACAACAGTGGATTAAGATTATAGACTGGATTGCTCCTCATGTGAAAGCCATAGCAGATTGGTGTGTTGGCGAGGCACGAAGACGAGTGATTGAACGAGGCGATCAAAGGAACTTGCACATTGAGTTTGATGGCTTTTACCTCACTCGTGGACATTATTCCAACAACAGTTCTGCGACAATCCATGACCAGAAATCAGGAGAAATCATCGGATATGCTCATAGATCGAAGCGTGGGCGATGCTCAAACTGGAACGGTACTAGTTCTGGAGCAGAAGGCGATATGTTTTCAAAGATTCTTGAATCGATAATCGATGACAACTTCAAATTGGACAAGTGCACCATGGACCAAGATTCCTCCTGTCAGGAAATTTTGCTGTCAAAAAGTCCAGAGACCCAAGTAATAATATGTGGAAACCATCGCTCGAAGACCTTTCACTCTGAGCTCGAGAAAGTGAAAAAGACACCGTGCCAGGTATGCGCGCGCATTATGTACTTGCAGTGATTGTAGGGGTGGGGTGGACGGTGGGGTGGGCTGGGATGTCATAATTATTTTATCTCAAAATGATAAAAAAAAAGAAATGGAAATGTACAATGAGTGAAATATTGTGATCAGCAATGCCAAAAAAATATATCAGTAACCTTACGAAGTGTAAAGAAATCAGATGCATGATCACTAATTGTAGGGGTGGGGTGGGTGTAAGTCTACTTTGTCTCATCTTTTTTTTATCCTTTTATAAATTGTAGTGCAAAAAGATGAAATTGAAATGTAGAAGAATGAGTGAAGCAATGATCAGCAATGCTAAAAAGTGTCTTAGTAACCTAACAAAATGTGAAGAAATTCTTCATTCTGAAGATCCAGTTGGCAATTTTGCTGAAGCAATACTTAATTATCATGACCACTATCAAGATATTCATTCATCTACCTGGTGCAGATTCCATGCAAAGGTAATTTAATATTCTTGTATTACTTATTTGTTTTTTAGCAAAACTAGGAGAAAATCATCATTTATTTTCATTAGAATGAACATCAGGGAGGGAGGGGTGGGTAGGGGTAATTAAGTGGTAATATTAATTTTCAGAGCAACAATCAGGTGAGACGTTCAGTTTTCCCCTACCAATCATTGTTTTAATCAATTAATGCAATGATTTTGATATAATAATAATATCATGATATAATGACGACAGCATGTATAGCATAGCTACAGTTATTACTGGCAAAAATAAGACTTGTCTTACCATACTTAAGACTGAACTGAACCATTTATATACAATTGTGTCTTACATAAATAAGACACAAACATGAATTTTGTAGCAATGATTTACATGATCACTTCGCATCTTATGCAAGACACATCTAAGACAAGTCTTATTTTCGCCTGTATAAATGGCCCTAATATCTGCAATATATTTTGTAGGAAACACCTGATGGAAAGCCGTATTCAACAAAGCATAGCTTCAGCTGTCCAGCCCAACTGGTTGCATTGAAAGACCTTCTAGAGAAAATGGCAGCCAGAGCTGATGAATACATCACAATCGAAGGCAGAATGACAACCAATGTTGTTGAAGGCTATCATTCAATTGCTCTCATGTATAGAGAGAAGAGGATTGATCTTGGCCCTGTCCATTATCAATGTAAGACCAACATGTCTATAAGGTAAAGTGTTCTAAACCTAATATACATTTCTACAATAAATCTTTGTTTAATTTGTAACAAAATTACCAATTTTTTAAATAAATTAAAACAAATACCATTTAAAATCTCTACACAGAACATTGGTCCTATCTGGAAGATATTACTTTTCAAGATTCTTGCCATTCCAGTACCACCAAAATCTGTAAAATACTGGATTCAACAGCAAGAATCATATGAAGAAAAGAAATTGAAAAGAAATAAACCAGACTACCAGAAAACAAGGTACATATATATGTACAGTTAAAAAAATACCAGAATATTCATTTTTTATCATGAAATGAAATGTTTTGTAAGTATTACATGTAGAGTACAAACCACTCAATTAAACATATACATGTATTTATCTAAAGTGTCTACATAGAGCTGGTTATTAGTTGGCTAAGCAATATATCTAATACGCCTGTGTATTTTTAGGAGTCATTTTTTTTCAAAGGTTAACTACGATGTAAACAAATTGATAAAAAATATAATAAATGTACATATGTATGTACATGTTAGCATTACTAGTACTAATTAGAAGTTTTTTTACATGCTTTTAGTGTTTGCACTCTAAATTGTGTTTTATCTCTATATATAATACATCACAAAAGAAATGATAACAAAAGAAAAAAACAAAAACAACATGAAGGAGAAAAGGTATTCATGGCATCCCTAAAGACTGTGTCACAGACAGCAATGTATAATGAATCCTCAAGCAGCGATGAAGAGAAAGAAAATAAAGAACTTGACGAAAACATTAATGATGCAGATATCCTTTAACTTTTTAGTGAGGTATTTGCATGCGCATAAAGATTATATTCACATATAATTTTCATGTTAAAAGTATTAATTGCAATTCATTTTGTAATCCGGCACATGTTTTCTGGAATTTGATTGGCTAAAAATGGTGCAATTTATTCACAATTTACATCATTTTGCTTTCTAAATTGCATCATTTTGGTCCATATTGAGTGTGTGCTACATGCACATATTTAACAAATGGGAATTGTTGGTAATTTTATCTTTGAATGGTTTATAGTGAAAATATATACCGGTATATTACAAAATGAATATAATAATAGAACTTCGTGTCGTGCAATTTTGTAATCACTCATATGATTTCAGCCTAAATTGCACTCCACTCAGTTCTATCACCATTATTAAATTATTATTATTATTATTAGGTATCTGATGATGACACATCTGACAATTGGGATGTTTCTTGTCCGCTGTTTTTTCTATACGACTGTGAAGGGACTGGAGGTGTGTTTTAGCAGGTGTATTTTAAGCTCTTTTGTGTTTTACGTGAATAAATAAATAATAATATAAATAATTATTATTATTATTAGGTGTGGTTTACAATGACCATATAGTAGAAATTGCAGCAATAGTGCAACCCCTGCCAGAAAACATCCAAATCACTTCCACGGAAGAATTTCAATCACTGGTGAACACTTCAAAAAGGATCATTCCAGTTGGTAAGAATGTATCACCTGTAGATGAAAGATATAGAGTAAAATCAGAATAGTTAAAGACAATTACATAAGTTATATTTAGATTGTCTAGCAATAAGCCCTTTCACGGTTTTTCGCCGCCATTTTGAATTGGGGCAAACTTTGCAAAATTTATAGAAATCTGGATCACTTTGACTTGCCGTAACTCCGCTCGAGTTTGTTGGATTTTCAAAATTTAAACTTCGATAATCAGCAGGCATGCATGTCAGTTGTCGGACTGAAAATAAGACCAATGTAGCTGTTTTAACTACCTTTTACGAATCAATCTTCTTTTCACGAATGTATCTTAATATTTCGAGCTAATTTGCATATTCACATGCCGAACGTTTTATTTTGAAAACCAAAATCTTTTTCTCTCGATTTGTAGCCTTCCAATACCCATCATATTATAGGACATAAATAAGAAAGAAAACTTATTTTCTAAAATGGTAAGTTTTTGAAATTCAAACGAAATCGAGCGGAGTTACGGCAAGTCAAAGTGATCCAGTTTTCTATTAATTTTGCCGAGTTTGCCCCAATTCAAAATGGCGGCGAAAAACCGTGAAAGGGCTTATTAAAATGATTTATACTGAGAATGAGAATACATTCTTTTATATTGATACTGTTATATGTAAGCACTTTATTGTTATAGTCTCTAGAAAATGTGGAATAACCAGAAGGGACCTTCTAAGGCAACCTAGACTGTCTGAGGTCTTACCAGACTTTTTAGATTGGATGAATGGTGTCACTAGAGAGGTATCAATTGCTACAGGGCATGATCATTTCCCAGGTAAGACAAAAGCAACAACAAAAAAAACTGAATAACAGGAAAGAATATAAAATGTTGTATTTATACAATTATGTATATATTACATGTACATGTATACACGACTACAGTGTTTTATTATTGCTGACCAGTTCTAGTTTATATTACATTATTACTGGTACTGCACATAACGGTACAGTTTGTACAGGTAAAATGTTACTTTAGGGTGAATGATGAATAAAGTTATACATGTACAATGTACCTAAGTCCTTACAGTATACACTGTAAGGCTTAGGCTAATTCTTTCAAGGTCTTAGCATTTGGTAAGACATATTTTCCAAACTGTATGCATTTGTAGGCAACATTATGAATTTATTTTGATTTTCAGCTATGCTAGCCCATAATGGATATGTTTACGACTTTCCACTGCTGCTAGCAGAAATAGACAGACGCAGTCCATCACTTGGGATGGAGCTATTGTCTGGTGTTTGCTTTGGGGACACATTACAGTATGTAAGACAGGTACAAAATTGCAGAAATATTTGACAACAAATACAGTAAAACAAGAGGGCCTGGCTTGATGTACGTTTTGCTTTACGTTCAATGGCCATGGTTGAGTGACTGGAACCAAGCATTTTCATTGGATTATCTATTTCAAGATGAATGTAATATATATGAAAAATGGAATGTAAATCCTTTTGTTGAATTGAATTGTTGAGAAAAAAAACCCACAAAGAATAATGAAGTTTTCTGGGTTTCATAGACAACACAATGAAATTGGATTAAAAAATCTACTATATAATAAATATTATCATTGTAACAGATAAAAAATAGTGGGCTGGCAGCACAATTGTTAGACAAGAAAGAAAAAGTTGGCATGGAGGCACTGTATGTGAAATATTTTCCAGATGAACAATATAGAGGTAAAATTGCAAGACATACCGTAATGATTGTTATATATGCAAGTGCTATAAACCACCATAAGCCACACCTACATTGAATGCCATACAATTTTCCAAGTGAAATTCAACATACATTTAGCAATCCCTTGTCAGTCAATTAATTTACCTACCGGTACATATACATGTGTAATACTTATAAATACAACAATATTCATAATACAGTATTCCTATTTCTCAAGCACACAGAGCACTGGAGGATGTGAAGGCCATGAGAAAGATTCTCTACCAAACTGAGCTGAGGCACCACATGCCCAACATTCCTCTGAGATCATTGAGGGAACAGAAAGCACATTACAGGTTTGATTCCGGGCCGGGTTATATGTGAATCGAGTTTGTTTGATGCATTGTTCTCTCCCTTGCCACAAGGGTTTCCTCTGATCTGGGTACTCCAGTTTTCTCTCTCATTAAAAATCAACATGCAAGCTGTGATCCTGGTGGGTAGGGAGGGGGGTTGGGTTTGTGGTTACTCCCATACATAATAGGGCGGAAATGCTCATCAGAAATTTTGAAAATGACCCCTAAAAGGTACCAGAGTCTTAGCAATTTTAGAATACCCCGTCACTATCATGCTCTTGTAGCGGCACTCTTTGAGAATGACGAATAATACAATAGATTCTTTCGGATCCTATTGTTATGCAAATAATGTGACAGGGTATTGTAAAGTCTAGCCTAAAATATATTTATATTTACAGGACCATGGTTAAAGTTAGACACATTTCCAAGAACCTACTCTACAACCTCGGAAATCGAATATCTGGAATGATGGCGAAAACAATCGCAAGGAGTGGCGTCGATTATGCTTTTCTAAGAAATCTTTATGCTGCAAACACCAATTGCAAAGCATCATTTATGAGGGCCCTACATCTCAAAAAACTTTCAAAAATCTGCCAAAGAAAATTAGCTGATCATTTTTATAATAATTAAGTGTGTACAGAAGGTGGTTGTGAATCCTAGCCATATTTCCGTCACAGGATCATACAAGTCAAATCCTCCCAGGCCTTTGGCCGGCACGAGTTTAAAAACACGGCCCGTTTCCCCCCAGACAGCGTACCAATGTATCATATTGAACAGCTGACAATGTAACAGCCCTTCCTTAAATTTATTTTATTGTACACACTGTGAATATCAAATGATGTAACCTATATTTAATTAACTATAAATATATTGTACATATGTAATATTTGTGTTTAAGCTTATATGGTACTAAATAAAGTATGTACTGACGTACACAGCACAGGGGCAGGGGCAGGGGCAACTCTAGCAAGGTGAAAAAGATACAAAAAAGTACTGAGAACTGTACTATTTATATTTATATTTTGCTTTTAAATACGTACTGTTACATGTATGAGCATTAACATTATGCATTATATGGCACTCACCTGCTGGGAGTCACCTGCTACCGTCCTGGGCGAGTAGAAAAAAAACCCTGCTCGTACATCGGCACATAGAACAACAAGCAATCCATCGTTCGTTTTCCGTATGCAGTTGGCGACTGGATTTACCCATATTTCGTCATCTCCAACTGAAATTACTCAAGATCTGTCAACACTACTTGATGAGCAATCTTTTGCATGTATTTCGAATGTAAATTCGGTGAGTTATTCCCTGTTTTTCTTGATGATTTGTTCGTTCGATAACCTCGTGCAACTTCTTTCTCGAGTCTCTTTCCCAGGGACCCTTTCCCAGTCCAGCTCGTCCGCAATGGATACCAAGCCTACTACGCATGCTCAAACTTCCCAACTTCCGGTTAAACGAAATCCTTCAAAATTTCGCTCGGTTTTCAGAAACTGCTTTTTTTTTTTCGCTTTAAAATACGGAAAAGGGAACTGTCCACAACACTGAGCATGGGTTTTACGTTAAGATTAATATTCTTTGAATTATTTAATTTTTATTGCAACTAAAGCTAAAGAAACAGCCATAAAATATTCGTTATTTATCGGATCTCAAAACGAATGCTCAGCTTATCGTAACGTTTGTCATAGGTACTAAATATGTACAAAAAATGAAGAAATCCAATAACACTGCGGAGAAAAAGAGGGTTTTTGCTAAAATGACGTCACGATGACGTCATCGCGATGACGTCAACAAGTTGGACTCTTATAACTCCAACTTACATCTTCTTAAAATTCCATAGCCCATCTCTTGTTATCTTGACTTTTATAAGACTTTAGTTTTTCCATAGCAACCATAGATAAAAATAGGTTAGTCCACCCTTAATCTCTTCAACATTACCTGTCTCAGAACAGACAGAAGGATGTTGTGCATATATATCACTATAAATGGGACTTACTTGACATCCATTCCAGCGTAGTCTGGTTCAATGCTGGCCTTTGTTGGTGTGCCTTATTTGTACGCCTACCGCGTACACTACAAGTGCGCAGGGTGCTGTACAGGATGCTTGCTGTTTTCCTTACACATTCCCCAAGTGTCCCACTCTTATTAATGACACCTACTGCTTCACGCTATAAAGCCTTCCTATAAAGCCTTCCTAACCGAAGAATCTGGATATTCGGCATTAAATACATGTAAGTCTTCATGTCAGCAGTCGATCTCTTTCCTTTTTGTGGATCACATAACGTAGTTTAAGGTATATTTTGATGGCTATGGATAATTACCTAATTACATGTAGGTTGCAAATTTAATTACTGGCAAAGCCTTAAAGGTCTGGCATAAATGTTATGGTTAGTTAACCATATCAATTCTTATTTAATTTAATAATTTTTATACATATTTTTGTACATTTAATTTTATATTTTATAGATATTAGTTTCATATATTTTATTATTAGTAATATTGTTAAGCGCTATTGGTTTTTTAGAAGAAATAACGCTATAAAAATAAAGATTATTATTATTATTATAAATGCATGATGTTTTAGGTGCATAACACATAATAATATATTATTAAATACAATGTGATTTGCAATCAATAATGATAAATTAAATATGTTATGATTTACCCTTTTCTCTTTTTCTATTCCATCTGGTGTAGTACCATCCTCTATATCCTGAATCTGTAACATAACGTTTTTGTTATTTAAAGTGCCTGAGTACTTAAATCCTTTGTGTTTTATTTTGAAAAATGATTATATAATATATACAGCTGAACCTGACTCCACAATATTATGATGTTTAATGAATGTACTACAAATATTTATTGTGTTGTACCTTATTGGCATTCAATGCTGTCACATCAGCAACAACTTTGCTACAGACTTGTACCAAGTTCAGTACAACTGACTCAAGGTTCTTTAGCCTTGTTTCAATTGGCCAATTGTGGCCATCTTTAAGGGATTTTACACTATCATTCATAGTTGCCACAGCCATTGAAGTGGATGCTTTCAGATCGACTGTTCCAATAAAAGTTATAGTTCAATTAGTTTATTCAGCAGGCACATGCACTGCAAATATAGGTACATGTATGAGGTTGTTTTGAGTCGGCAGCATGGTACAAATGTATTAGCCACGAAGCAAAAAGAAAGGATGTTCTAGCATGTAATATGTCATTGAGATCTACATGACAATGTTTGGCATATACCGTATTTGATCAAATATCAGCACCCTCAGGGCACTTAATTATTATTTCAAATTTCGTGTTCAAGGGGGGTGTGTAGAATGACATACCAGTAACATATATTTTACATACCATTCCTGTTTCATAAACCAAGGTATGTAAGTGGTATATTTTGGGTATGTAAAAAGTGACCAATTTTGATCCCTAAAACATACCAATTTATGATATGTAGAGTGTATGTATATGGTAGGCTTAAGGTATATAAAAGCTATTTGCGAGGTATGTTAATTGGTATGCATTAGATAGGTAGATGGTATGTAGATGGTATGCATAACAATACCATCTACATACCATCAACATATCTTTTACATACCAAAATTTCCGCATGGGTAACAAAGAAAACCGTGTCAAATTTAAGCTAATTATTATTATTATTATTATTATTATAAACCCCCCTGAATATAAGCCCCCCTCTACGTTTATTTGTTTCCTTATGGAAACATTTTCACTGAAAGTATAACTTCAAATTAATAATTTAAAGACAGATTGCGGAACAAGTTACAGTCTTGAATTTGGTTCCAAATATTGAAATGATCATGAGTTTATTGTAATAATAATAATCTTTAATGATTATTATTATTACAATAAACTCATGATCATTTCAATATTTGGAACCAAATTCAAGACTGTAACTTGTTCCGCAATCTGTCTTTAAATTATTAATTTGAAGTTATACTTTACTGTGAATTTATTGTGAATTTGAAATAAAGACCAGTAGATTGAAAACGTATTTTGATACTGCTATACCGTCTCAACTTATCTTATCACCTTATTTCTATATATTTTTTTTTGTATTCCGGTTGTAAGCCCCCACTCCTCCCCCCCCCCCCCCCCCCCCCCCCAGATATAAGCTCCCCCATTTATAAGCCCCCTTACAAACTGTATATTAAAGCCCAGGGTCCGGTTGTTCGAAAGCGGGTTAACGCTAACCCAGGTTTAAATATGGCTAGCATAGGGTAAAATCTTAAGAGTGTATCCATGAGTGGACCAGGCAGTCGTGACACATGACATCTCTCTGATCTCAATGAAACTAAACCAGAAGAAAGCCCTCACCTGAAAACTCATACTGCCAAAGTATGACATTTTTTGATTATTTCAGGGGGGAGTTAGACCACCCCCCCTCGTTTCTGCAGGGGGAGGACTGAATTTCCATAGCAAAATAATACCTACTTCACACACCTCTCTTTCCCTCCATTTACAATCAATTCAGTTCTTACTTCCCCTGAGGAATAAATGGTCCTTTAGCAGCTTACAGGGGAGACTACAGTCGCGTGACTATAATACCTGTCAATTGGGGTCTGTCAATCAATATACTGTCACACAACTGATTTGTGTGAAGTCAAAAACCCAAATATTTGACCTCAAATATCTCGAATGAGAAACCTTGTGCAAACCCCAAAACACTTTTCTGTGTTAGATCTACCCTTCAACTAAGAATAACTGAAATAAAATGTTTGGGATATATTTTAGTCTTGGCACAATGTGTCACAGCAGGAGTCAACCCAAACAGTAAAATTGTTACCTACTTACAGCGAAAAGCTCGCAACTTACATCTCATAATCAATAAACTAACTCTTTTTCCATGCTTAATCTCGTTTATTAACAACCACTTTCCTTGTACAATACTCAAATATGAGTTATTATTTGAAAGAACAGCAGTCGCTGTTGCAATATCCGCTCTAAATTGCACAAACGATTAGATGCAACAATGAGTATTTTGTAATCATTCGATCCTATGTCATTCCAATACAAAAACATTATTGCTGAGTGAATAAGACTTACATATGTTGCTCACCGACGTACGTTCCTTGGTCTCTGTCGTCCAAATCAATAAGATCGCAATTGTTGACCTCACACGTTTCTGGTTGAAATTCGAGAATGCCATTACATCTTCTGAACATTTTGTTGTCAACCGTCTAATGTTGAAGGCCGAGCTTCGTTTAAGTATTCATTTAGCTTTGTCTTGGTAGTACAAATACAATTCCTACATCTTTACTCTAGTTTTGCGAAGATTTACGACATTTCTTTCCTGACAAACTTGCGTTGCACTGGATTGCGTGACCAGTATTTGGTCAGCGGTATCTCACATATACAGGTAGCCCATGACACAAAAATAAAGGAAATGGCCGTTTTCGCATGGAAATGATATATAAAATCAATGAATGTTTTTGTTTTATTCCCATTTTGAATCATTGGTTATAGTTTGTTTGAAATAATAACAAGACGCTCAATGAGCGTACACTCGGGCTTATGAAAAGGACAATGTCAGTTGCGTGAGGAGAGACCTGACAATGACTGACAGTTGCGTGACGAGGGAGACTATATGTCTGCCAGATGAAGGGCTATACGATCTCGATTTACGAACTATTGACCTTGCTTTCCTTAAATGCTTTGATGTAGTTTTGAAGTACGATTTTTACGATTCCTTTTCCTTCTGAATTTTTCAAACGTGGAATAAAATAAACATCCATCATGAGTTACTGAAAATAACTCGACTGGCTCGACTGTTTGCATGACTTCTGTACATATAGCTTTCTGTCAATAGATGGAGTTATACATGACCGGCGTTGGTCGTGAGTTTAATTATAATGAAACCACGGCGTGACGGCAGTCATGCAGCAAGCACTGATCCCAAATTTCGTACATTGATCTTGCTCATGTTAAAACAATGATTGCATGATCGTGTTTAAAAGGAAGTGATCGATGGCTCGACTTCGCCATACAACATAGGCTCATCGTAAAGTCCATTCAGAACTAGGAATTTCATTCGAAGTTATGCCCAAATTTCGTACATTGACCTTGCTTAGTCCGTGGCGTTGATGACGGCCAATTTGCTTTGATGAAGTTTTGAAGTACGATTTTTACGATTCCTTTTCCTTCCGAATGTTTCAAACATGGAATAAAATAAACTTCAATCATTATATTTCTCAGAAATGTGTTTCATTTTATTGTTGGATACCTTTTAAACGGGTTTTTGAAACCACGGCGTGACGGCAGTCATGCAGCAAGCACTGATCCCAAATTTCGTAGACTTCGTACATTGATCTTGCTCATGTTAAAACAATGATTGCATGATCGTGTTTAAAAGGAAGTAATCGATGGCTCGACTTCGCCATACAACATAGGCTCATCGTAAAGTCCATTCAGAACTAGGAATTTCATTCAGTCCAAGCTCTCCGTTATTATTTGGCTGTTTTAGTTTTCATTTCGGATTTCATTTGCTGTCGAAATTCGAATATATCCAGGATGCTTCAAGTAATCGCTCGATGGGAACCCGCATATATTTTGGGACAGAGTGTAGCTTGCTTTCTTATCTGCTGAGTAATCTTGGAACTCGATACGATCACATACTTCGCATTTTTTGTACCGATAAGATCACATACTTCACATTTTGTGTCCTACGAAGAAAAATAATGATAGAAGAAAACGCATTTTCTAACTCGGGCTTCCTTCGGAAGGGCCCGAGTAATAATGGATAATATAATAATGTATTACTTATGGAGCCCTATTTGGGAACATGAGAACATGACAAAAAGTATGGATCGATTTTAGATTTTACAACATTTGTCAAATTTCTCGCGCGCTGATTGGATAAGAACCTTTAGAGAGCCTTTAGGTGGGTTCTTTAGAGCCTTTAGGTGGGTTCCCTGTGTTGAGTACCGTATAATGTTGGGCTCCCTGTGCGCATCCCGCGCGTCCCGCAATAGCAAAAATAACACTGATCTTTAATTATTTCTTATCACAACAAGAAGAACAATTATTAAAGGAGATGTTATTGAGTGTTCTAGATTGAAAAGACCGAAAAAACTTGCTAAAAAATATGGTGTTTATTACAGTAGCCTTCTTGATCTTGAGTACTTCAGTGCAATACGATTCACTGCAATTGACCCAATGCATAATTTATTCTTGGTGACTGTCAAACATATTTTCAAGCTTTGGGTGACTGAAGAATTTCTAACGAATAAGTCTCTTCTGGAAATTGAAAAAAGGATTTTACAATGTGATGTGCCAACTGGATTTGGAAGGTTACCAAACAGAATTGCATCAAACTATGGTAGCTACACAACATCACAATGGAAAAAACTGGACTCTTATTTACTCAATGTATTGTTTGAATGGTTTACTACCAGAAGCCCATTTGAGATGTTGGCAAACATTTGTTCTTGCTTGTCAGTATAAGTCAAGGCATGTTATTACTGATGTTGATATAACAAGAGCAGGTGGTCTATTTATCAAATTTGGAAAACAATTCCAGCAACTGTATGGCAAAGAAAAAGTGACCCCAAACATGCACCTTCACTGTCATTTATTGTGCATGAGTGTGTATTGGACTTTGGACCCATACATGCATTTTGGTGCTTTAGTTTCGAGCGCTTCAATGGCATATTGGGTGCCACACAGACAAATGGAAGATCCATTGAGGTTCAGCTTATGCGAAAGTTAAAGATCTACTGTGACGAAAATTGACCTAGCTCGAATGAAATTCTCCTCCATTTCCGAGGAAAATATAATGTCTTATTAGAAAAATCACGTTTAATTTTTTTCATTTCACCAAGGAGGTTCCGAGAAATTGCGTATTGAGTATCGAAATTTCGATCGCCGCCATGTTTTCTACTGCATAAACGAGCCCGTGATTATCACCAGCGGTTTTACCCATAAATGACGTCATCTACTCAACCGAAGTCGAAGCTTTCGTTCAAAGATGTCTAGTGTTAGTGATATTTCATCAACTACATCAAGTTCCTCAGAAGTTTCTGACTCTGAATCTTTTTCTGGAGATATTATAAATCGTCACGCAATCTTTCCCTTCGACGAAAGCTTAGAGCCTCTTGCAACTGAGCAAGAATACGATGCACACAGGGAAGGAACTCGCATCGAAGAGGAGCGGGAGGAAGAGTTGAGGAGGAGATTCACTCGTGAAGTTGACCTTGAATCTTGGTAAGATACAGTTTATTGAATGATTATTCGTCAATTTGTGTATGGAATGCTATTTTGTGGTTTTAATGGGTCTTTCATCGGTCTATGACAACACAATCTCTTTTTTTTTTAACTTATGGCCGTAAATTATGATGCATGTAAACACAGTCACAGATCACAGATTGTTGTAAACTTGAAGTGTAGTGCTGTGGGATCCCGTTATTTTCCATTGTCGCTACCAAAGTCTCTGCTATTATAATAAAAATGAGAATGTAAACAAGCCATCAAGTGCTATTAGTATTACAGTACGACTACATGTAACTTACACCAACCAATCCAATGCCACCCAAACAAATTTGTGACGCTGAACAACAGAATGGTGGCGAATTTTACATTTTCAACTATTCCTTGTTTACTCTTGATCATTTCATACACACATATAAAGTGAAATATGTGCATATAAAGCGAATAATGTGAATTGATTGAATTGAACATGGACTCAGATTCTATTGTTTATACTCAATCATGATTGGATAATTTGTGTGAAATGTCTTTGGGTGGAGTCACTGTAAAAGTCTTCAGAAACTCAGTTTCTTAGTTTAGGTCTAGTACAGAAACCTTCCACATAGTGTTGTTGTTGTTTTTTGTATAAAATGACTAGATTTTTGACCTTGTTTATATACATGTATATAATTAGAGAAACAATGAGCCAGAGTTTCGCGTGATTGAATTTCTTTTCTTTCTCTAATTAATTCCTTTCTACTATTTACTATTTTGTAAATGGACAACGTTTTTGAAAACTGGTGTATATACAATGTACACCTATTTAAAAGAAAACGTTGTTGCATCCAAAGCAACAAGCGTCAAGCCAAGACCGCAGTGAATGCTGACAATAACTAATTACAAAATGTGAACATTTTCACGTGCTTGTTTGCATATCACACTTCCTTCCATAGAAAGTAGGTCTGATTTGAACAGTTTTTTCTCTAAACTTAGGTGTACGTGTGGCTTTTGCCAAATAATGGATAGTAAAGAGGAATGTGTTTGCTGTAAGGAAGTAGACAGAGTAAAGGCTTTAAACCTGGAGGCAGTACAAATGAGAGAAGTGCAGCAAGAGCCAGCTTGTATAACCCTTCACCCAGGTTTTAAGGCAGTTTGCTTAAATAGTCATGTGCTGAGAACTGCATGGTACGTATTCCAGTACAGGCAGCAATATGGGAGCAAAGCTTATGATGGGCCAGAACATAAGAAAAACAGACATATTGCTTACAGGCAGTTGATTCGTTGGTGTTTGGGGGTACTTGGAAAGGAAATAAGAGTTGCATTACGATCATGTGCTGTGTCATGTGTTCGTGCTCACTTTCCTCCCCCAGGGCTTGAAGAAAACTTTGAATTCACCGGGTTTCACTATGCAGATGAGTAGTTCTAAATTGTATATGTTGTGGTTTGAAATTTTCTACTGGGTCAACTGGCAATAAAACTTTTACAACTGTATTACAACTGTATTTACAACTTAATTCATTATTAACTGTAATTTACATTCAAGTGTAGCTATTGTTCTTGGCAGATAAAACAATACGCTACACAGACTGTTGTAAATGTTTTATCGAATTGACCCCTGGTTTAAATTGTTTAGTCCATTGTTTTGGTTTCTTAATTCACTTCCTTTCAGTTTAATTCTTTACAACTAACCTAAACACATAACTTACCCACCATAAAACCCTAAACCTAACCTCAGAACAACCCTCAGAAAAATTTAAACCAGTGGGAAAAAGTAAACCACAACATATACATGAACAGGTAGTCACGTACATTTGTAATAACTGTAATAAATTACATGAACTTTACCGGAGAGACCCATGTTCCTGGAAGGATGTATGATTAGCACTGATGTTCTAGGATTAAACCTTGAGGCCCAGTTTACACTATCAAAGTTCCTTTGATCAACATGCACTTTGATCAAACTGTTTGACAATGCATATGTATGCTCAATCACATGAGTTTTCAGTGGCTCAGTGGTTAGAGCACCTGACTTGTATCCAAGAGGTCACAGGTTCAATTCCTGTCTGCATGGGCTCGGTTATTTTCCGAGTCTTTATTTACGTTTGAGAAAACCCCACAAACTACTTTACAAACTATTCTAGTACTTACATGTAAATGCTGTTCAAATGTTTGATCAAACACTTTCATGTGCTTTGACTTTGATCAAAGAGATAACATATACTTTGATAAAATAAACTTTATATAGTGTAAACCAGCCTTAAGAAAACCATTCATTTTGGATTTAGACTGATCTGCCTTCTAGGAACTGGGTTCTGCAGCTGCTGTACACAATCCTTTCTTGTGGCCCTTCATTGGATCACCACACTTTTTGCATGTGGGTGCTTTTCTAGTGTTACTGCTTTCTGTAGGTGGATCTTCAGTTGAGTATGCTTGTATCATTGCTTCTACTTCTGCATCTAATAACATAATATACCATGAATCTCATCAATATTATAGGCAAATTCAATGAGTGACGAGGGATTGTCCACATTGAATTCACAAGAAAAATCAATGTGGGGTTTTGAAGTGACAATTCAACATGGAATTCCAGAATCAGGAAATGAATTTTCCCTAAATCCCATAGCACTCATTTTCCCTCAGAAGTTAGAACAGCTTTTTCCATTCTCCGTTCAGTAATACGGCACAAAGGAAGTGACGAGAGCATGAAAGAAGTGTAGGGAGAGCATGAGCCTTAGGCGAGTGCTCTTCACACTTCTTGAGTGTTCTCGGCACTTCTTTCGTGCTGTATTGCAGAAACCGATTTATGTAAGTGAAAATGTTTCTCTCAACTGATCACACATACATTGTATCATAGTAATGCCAATAATAATAATAATAATTATAAAAATGGTGGTATTACTATGGTAGCTCAAAACATGCAGCCTGAATGTTTTACCTGGACAAGTTGGAGGAACAATGGTTATTTCTTTTTGTTTTCTTGCCTTATATTTGGCAATAGCCTCGTCTTTTGATTGACACTCCAGCATGCTAAACAAAGGCTCTGGAGTAGTTTCTTTAAGTTCAACCGACACAGCGTTAAGCTCATGTCTTGGTGTAGATACCAGTGCTCCATACAAGTCACTTACATAATCTACATGTACATGTAGAAGAAAGAAGTTCAAATACATTGAAGAACATAATTTTCATAGATTTGTGCATATTTTATCATTTGAGTTTTTATTTTGACATGTTTCAACAGCGTCTACTGTCATCATCAGTGATGAATAAGAGATGAATAAGTGCAGTTACAGAGACTATATGAAAATCATCATGAGATAATTAATTAACTCAAATGTGTCATTTTATCTTTGAAACTACAAAATGTACTGTCTGGCTTCTTATTTGCTATTGCTGAGACCTTTTGCATAATTTATATTATCATCAATATATGTGACCAAATATCACTCCCAAAAACTGACAAACCGGTGGGCTGATAATGAACCGAATTGCTTACCAAAGTTTGGTGGTGTCTTTGTTTCTTTAACTCTGCCCTCACCGTGCTTGTACTTGGGGTATGTAACTGTTAGCTTTGATTCCCCCTTGTCATCTATCTTGCTACATCTTTGTACATTGTAGTTGAAGTGAAGAGCAGCCAATATAGTCCTGTGAGGAAATATACACCTATTTAAACAAGTTGCCTGCGTCTCTTTTTCTACTATAATATATTTAATCTATTTATATAGAGAGCAGATTGTGAATTCCTTCTGGAATCCTTCTACTGGAAGCTCATTGTTGGCCTACCTTATCCTATATGTACATGTATATTCAATTTATATATACACTCAATTGCAGAAACGTTGTAGTATACATTGATACGGTACATGTATATTCAACTTATATTTTTACAACACTTGTCAAATTTCTCTCGCGCTGATTGGATAAGAGCCATTGTCGATAAGAGGACAGTCGCATAGAATGACAAATCGAACATGGTTTTCCATTGTCTGTACTCTTATCGACAACGGATGACGCCATAAAATGTTCAAAACTTTGGATGCGAGACCAATCTAAAATAATATTGATGATTCTGATATATTAGACAAATATAAGCGATGTTTCGCACTTTCTATCTCATTAGATATCTTGTATCTCATTAGATATTTGTAATTACTACAAATTATTACCTTTCTGCAATTGAGTGTATATGTTGTAGTTCAAAATGATCCCTCGGTTCAATTTAAATTAAACCAGTTCAATTTAAATTAAACCAGTTCAATTTAAATTAAACCGGTTCGATTTAAATTTAAATTGAACTGGTTTAATTTGGAATTTTAGGGGGGGGGGGGGGGGGGGGGGGGGGGGGGGGGGGGGGGGGGGGGGGGGGGGGGTGTCCTAAAAAGAACTAAATAATTTTCAGCTCCCTCCGAAAATCATTTTGAACCACAACATATATACTGTATATAAATATATACATACAATAACATTGGTGATGCACTTGTTGGTTTTTACATCCCTTGGATATTCTTTATTATACTTGTACCTACCTTGCAAACATACCCTGGTGTGAGAAGGCCACCATTTTGGGGGCATAGTGATTAATAACTGCATGATATCCTTCCAAACTGCTTGTTTCTGCCTCAGAGGAAACCTTTTCTATTGCAGCACTCAGGCGGGAATTGGTTAGGGCATCAGAGAGTTTTTCATATGCTTCTGACCCTAAATAAATGCACATTAATTTTTAAATTGTAGTATTAAACACGGCGACATATCAGGACTTGTTAGGTCTTGTCATGGATATTTTGGCTCGACTATGTCTTGCCAAAATATGAACCATTGCTCGACCAAACTCACACTGATATTTCGCAGAATCGAACCAAAATTGACCGATTATATATAAATATTGTGAATTGAAAAAAAATACTCAGCAGTCTAAAATGACAAATGGACCATCTTAGCTTATTCTCAAACTCATTTTAATATGTGATAAAATTTAGTTAGAACAATTTTTGTGAGATAAATGGATACTGTATACATTTTGTAATATACATGTATCCTAGAATTTCAACATACCTTTGGTAAACCAGACTTTGGGTGTTTGAATAGGCCCATGGCCACATGCATTGAATAATCTGTTTGGCAGGTTATCGTGTTTGTTGAGCACATGGGAGAGGAAGCTATGGAATTTGGCTACTTTCACTTTTCCTAGCAGTTCTTGAGTTGATCTTATTGACCAGTAGAAGTGTGAAATGCATGCTTTGCTCCATCGACCAATTAATTCGCACCCAGTTTCTTTACCCAACTTGAGGAAAATTTTCTTTATCTCTGGAATGACATTATTAAAATGTTGTTATATGTGTGTATCATAATTAATTATTCAATATTGTATATTATATACCGGTACTACATTTTTGGACATGCCCACACTGTCAGCTGCAAATTATTCCAAATAGAACGAGACAGACAGACAGACAGACAGATAGAACGAGAGAGACAGACAGACAGACAGACAGACAGATAGATAGATAGATATATAGTTTATTAAAATAATTACATCACAGTCCAACAAGCTGAATTGCGTAAATTACAAATGTATAAAAAGACACTCCATAGTTTAAACATCAATAATTTATTATTAATGGTCTAATCTAATAATAATTAATAATATAATGTAATAATTATTGACAATAAATAGTAACTCATAAATAAAATAATATTTATTTATTTTACTTACTTTTAGCAACATGCCAGAGATCAAAGAAATGATTGATTACTGACTTTCCAAGTGATCTGCACTGGATGGGAAGTTCTGTTTTCATCCACTTAGTAATGGAGCCATGTCTATCGGAAATGAAGGACTTAATCACCATGTCAGTTGCCAAAAGATGTGCAAATGCTCTTTTCACACCAAGGAGCTCCATTGCTGTACTACTTCCTGCTTCATTAGCCTAGAAACAAACAGAACAAATTTATGTGGCTGCATGCATGCTTGTGCAAGTCAGTATATTAGAACTATTTTTAATGCCCCATTCACACCAAAACTTGTTTAGTTACTGGGTTTTTCTAGCTTCTATAATCTGAGAGCATAAGAATCAAACTATCAGTTCTAATAATAATAATAATAATGACTTTATTCAGTTTTTCCACTAGGTGGCTCTTCATCTGAAATCGTAACTAAATTTATAATATAGAATATATAATTATAATATCAAAATATAAATATATAATGTAATAATACAAATATTCAAAAAATTCAAACTAATATCTAGATTAATACAAAATCAAATGTACATAAAAAACATTAAAACTATACATAACTTTTAACTTGTAATTACAGATTGGATTTTACTGGTATTTATACTGTGCAACACAAAGGACAGTTTACCAGCAGTTTTGTGTCAAATGTTGTGGCGTTTGTAGATAATTTTCTAAACCTGTTTAAAGTTAAATCACTTTAAAACATATTTTAGCATCAGTGTGAATGGGGCATAAGTTTACCTGAACAAGATCTATATGCACAATCAGCCCAATAGTACAACAAAATATTGAATATGTACAAAACTTGGCACAGTGCCCCATGCTGTCATGTCTGCCGTCTCCTGCCAAAACTACTTGTAATACACATGACAATAATTATTGTTATATTTAGCAATTAGTAATTATTATCATTCCATTGCCAATCATCATTACTAATTAATACCTCTTTTCCTCTCAGTGACTCCTCAATTTTGGACTGATATGAGCGCCAGAAAGTGACAATAGTGGGAATGAGTAGGTGCCTCTGATGATAATAATAGGTGGCTTCGTGATAAACCAGTAGATTCATATGCTTAAATGTCAAGAGGACCTTTTTAACCCGATGCTCCAGCACAGAGCATTGCAAAGCTCAGAAGCAAGTTACCGGCAGGAAACTTGCCCAATAAAAATGGTTGACTATTCCAGTTGTAGGTTTTTTTGCACTTTTCACAAGAAGCATCAATTGAGATCATAGTGCCACATTGGGATACATTGATAGTAGGGGATGGTGCAAAGCAAAGATGGC